>CM076580.1:1681121579-1681430702 GCA_034641835.2 Pinus albicaulis
CATTTCCGAATCCAGACACAAATTTGGTTGCTACGGATCCAGCTTCTAGTTACCAAGTGCTTATGTTATCTGTCACAAAATCGAAAACTGATGTTTTGGTGTCAACGCGTAATAAATGTTACAGTATTTAGGCTACCACTACTACATTTGGCGGAAATTCCGACGCTTTTGACCAAATGTCAGAAATTTCCCCAAATTTTTTCCATCCTGCCCGAAACCGTCACTATACCGATGTTTATAGAAAAGTGTCGCAATACCGACACTTAGAAATGTGTCGCAATTGCGACGTTTGGAGGAAGATGTTGCAATTGCGACACTATGGCCCAAAACATCGTTATTGCGACGACTGCCTCCAAATGTCACAAGTGCGACACAATGTCTAGGTGTCGCAGTTGCGACGTTTGGAGGCACCCGTCGCAATAGCGATGATTTTTCTTCCGTCGATATAATGACACTTATATGTGTGCTACATAAAAATATGAAACTTATATGCGCGCTACATAAAAATACGAAACTTATATGTGCGCTACATAAAAATTCGAAACTTATATGCATGCTACATAAAAATGATTTTATTGTTTCGTATCCGTCGCAATAGCTATATTAACGTCTGATATCACACGTGCATTCGCCCTCATCTCTTGCAGAATAGCATTCCGCCCTGCATTCGCCCTCAGCTCTTGTAGAATAGCATTCACCGTCAGCTCTTGCAGAACAGCATTCGCCCTCAGCTCTTGCAAAATGGTAAGTTCTTACTGCAGGCCCTTCCTCCTATAGTAGGGTTGACTCTATTTGGGTTTTTTTGGTCAATTCCATTGGATTGTGTTAGGCTGTAGGGTTCTCTCTAGATGTCGAGAATCAAGATTCAATACCCTCTATTATTTCTCCCTGCTTTAAAAACCCTACATTTAAATGAAAACAAGCATTGCATTTCAACTACAAAATTCTATTAGTGTTCAAATGTACATGTGTGCTACATTAACGTCTAATATCACGCGTGCATTCACCCTCAGCATTCGCTCACTCTCTTGCGTGTATCAAAGATTCGCCTCGCATTTTCACTCCCGAGCTCTTAACAGCATTCGCTCGTATTCACTCCTCGCCTTGTAATCAAAGATTCACCCTCGCCTCTTGCAGAATCAAAGATTTGCCCCGTATTCGCTCGCCTTCTGCAGGTATCACCCGCTTCTTTAGCTTTGTAAAATGGTGTCTATCATGAAAGTTCTTCCTCCTATAGTAGGGTTGACTCTATTTGGGTTTTTTTGGTCAATTCAATTGGATTGTGTTAGGTTGTAGGGTTCTCTCTAGATGTCAAGAATCAAGATTCAATACCCTCTATTATCTTCATCACCCAATACAAGATTTAAATTTTTCCCAAAGAAACGCTTATTAATTTGGCAGCCATTATTTCTCCCTGCTTTAAAAACCCTACATTTAAATGAAAACAAGCATTACATTTCAACTACAAAAATATATTAGTGTTCAAATGTACATGTGTGCATCACTTGTGTAGGGTATTCCTTTTCCACTTTCACATTATCCAAGAATGTGTGCAGTATAGTTCATATTTTTTGTGATTTAGATTATCTTGAAAAGGAAAGGTAAATTATTTCCCATGGAAAAAGAAGGTTTTCCCTTTTTATAGGTTGTTTGGACTTACGTGGAAAAATTTATGGTATGCCTTTCATATTATGTACTTTAAATTTGAATTAACAGATTATTCTACATGAAAATATAATTACCTATGTGATGTCCTTCATCACTAATTAAAATTATAGGCTTTCAATTTCCTAGACTCTAACTCATCTGATGCTAAATTCTAGGTTCTCATTGGTGGATCACTCTTCCATTGATTTCCTTTCCCTCTAGATCTTGTCATACTTTAAAAGTCATCAATGATACATATATTATTTCAGGTATCCCAAAAGAATTTATAGTAGAACATATTGTGAAGTTTTTTTGACACTTGAGGATTCTTTTTAGAACTGCAACGCGGTCTATGATATCGAGTTATATGATATTGAGGTAGGTTCAACCAGTTTGAACTTGTTGGGACATAGCATATGAACTTGTGTGATGAGTCCATATCACAGGTCTATTATGGTGACAAAATTGAAGACACGTAATGATATTTATTATGTTAACATTACTAGAAACATTTTCAAAATTATCCATGCTATCAAGATGTCAAAATTCCAGGCATTAGGTGTCAATACTCGTAGCTAATAGATAATAATAATAATATAAAAAAATCACAGCTTTATTCTTGAAATATGATTGTTACACATTGGTAACCTAGTTCATGAGTTACTATCACCCAAAGATTGCAAAAAAAACTTAAAATATAAATTAAACCAACATGAGAATCCAACTAAGGGTTTCTCGACAAAATCATGCCATAACCTGGCATTTTGAAACCCAAATTTGAATCCATCACAAGTAATACAATGCAAACTCAGATGGATTTTCAATGCATGTTTGCATGCTACACTTATTCTCTGTCTAGATATCATTTTTTAAATGGAACCATTAGTCAAGCCCACAGTCCTTTTTATATGAAAAATTTCAGCTCTATTTGAGCTCTTTTTTGCTCCACCACCTCCATAAACATATGCAAACATATATCATGATCTTGGAATTCCATTACATATGTATGTGCCAATGTTCCACAATCATGCCCCATCATCAATTTAAGAAATTTCCATTGAATATCAAATTATGGAGGGGGGGAACTTTTTGCTGCAACATTTGGCTCAAAATCAGGGACCATCTCCGTATGAGGTGAATGAGAACTATAGATATTTGAAGAAGTAGATTAGTTCCTTTTCCTCTGGCCATGGAGTCATATACAGTCATCCATCACAAAAATTTGTCTTTGTTCATTCTCACCTTGAAAGTTGCAAAAAATCATGCCCTAATTGAAACGACACGAAATTTGAAAGATATAATAAAAATGCAAGCTAGAAGTGCCCTATTAATACAAAGGGAAAACCTTCCTACCTACCCTAACTGAGATAAATTTTGATTGAATAGGAAACATGATATTTCCAATGGAGTTGATCCAACAACTTGTTAAATGTATGGGACTAAAGCATGCATTTGATTTCTAGGGAAACATGCGCATGAAGAGAAAAATTGCAAAATTAATGGAAAATCCATACATGCCACTTATGAAAACTACACCGAAAGGTCAAAAAATACTTAAGGCCTTAACTTAATTTGAATCCAAAAATGAAAAAACAGGATTAGTGAAAACACGAGAGTGGTGTGGGTGAACAACATAAATAAAAAGTGAATATACCTTTCCCCAAGATGCCTTTGTCACCGTTGTATGAAAACATGTTTTCCTTTCCCTTTATACATGCAAGTGAATGCATTATAGGTATGGTGTTTTCCCAGAATAGGAGAAGCCTACTTAAATATATCATTTGTGGATTGAATGTTGGGGTGCCTTAATGTGCAATGACATGTTTCCAGGACTGAATTCAATGCAAGGCATATTTGAAACTCTAACTCTGTCTTCCGGTGTCTTATTAGAAATTATTTCAGTTTTCATTTTGTGTTTTCAAGTTAGATATTGTTTTCAAGTTTTTACATTTATAATTTTATTGCAATGTGGAAAACTGGTCAGAGCAGTGCAGGAACAACCCCGAGACGAGATGATCGTGGAAAGAGGCCAGCAGAAGAACATGTAAAGTGCCAGCATTGCTCTATCTTCAGGTATTTTAGTTATTTACATAATTGAAATAATATTAATTTTGTTCAAATATGCAGACACCTAGCCATGGTACGCTTGATGATTCCCTCTTTGAGGAAGAGCTTTCTTCATCCCTATCTCCAGTGTTCTTGTTGCAAAAAAAGGCACGAGATGCAAGGTCGAAATTTAATACTTTGATAGACGCGCCTCAAACACCTGAAACAAAAGAGAGGATACAACATCTTATGAGGCAGCTAGAGAGATATCAGGTAATAATAAAAAGTCAAAAGGATATTTTTTTTGTTCTGCATGAGATGAATTGTGATAGTTTGATTTTTAATTTTTACATTGACTAAACTAACAAAAAGTTCTTTTGTATGTAGCGTTTTCTAGCATTTTCTGAACCCGGTGTTGGTGGTAGTGGGACACAAGGGCAAGAGATTGCCCAAAAACCCTCTCGTACACCTTCTACTCCTTTAGGTGCTAGCCAAGAAACACACCCTGCCCAAGCAGACACCCAGCCAACCGCTGAACATGTTGGCAATGATGAGGCTGATATGGCCAACTACATTATTGCGTTTCCTGGAGCTACACGTGTCACCTCCACAGGGACCATTAATGGCACGTTGTTGGTGAACGATGAGGGTGTCCCTATAAAGCATGTACAACTCCCAGGTAAATTTTAATATTTTAACTATTTCATGTACTTTATCTAAAACATATTTATCATGATTTTTATTTTTAAATTAATGATAATATCTTCTTCTTCTTCTTTTCTTTTCTTTTTTTTCTATGTAGGAAACAATGAGTTCTACAGGTTTCTGGAGAGCCATGCATTGGTAATTTTTGGCCCAACCATACACACAGGGTGGAATTCCCAGAATTCCAACCTGAAAAAAGAACTTCTAGATTATCTAGAAGCCCTTTTTGGGGTCGGCACATTTGACAGAACAGCAGTGTCTCGGGTAGCCAGCAAATATTTGAAATATACCAGGGACATCTATAGGATGCAATTGCAATTTAACCCTAGATATGAGCGTCCTCTCGTAGTTCCAGAGAGTGAGTGGAGAGCACTCATCCATGAAGGAAAAGAGAAAAGGGCAAAGAAAGAAGGAAAAATGCCAACTAGACCCGCAAGGTAACTTACAACTTTAATTCAATAGCTTTAATTTTCTTTATGTCTAAAATAAAAGTGTGCTACGTCATATCTGACTTAAATATTTTGATGCTAGGTTTCCTGACACCTCAAAGGCAACCAAAGCTAGGATTGAGAAAAAGGGCCATCACAAGCTAGGCCAGGGCAGCTACTTGAAATTAGTTGCAAGAATTGTAATTAAGTAGCTAAACATCTTATAATTAATTGTATCGCCTTCCAACATTTTTGTAATCCTATCAAATATGATTAAAAATACACAATCATATGTAATGTAGGGTGATGACTTCGGAACAGAAACTACAGAGGAAGATACAAATATCGTTTTCTGTTTCGGCTATCAAGCTGTAGTTGAACGTCGCAGAAGCTTGGGGTAGGTCCCAAGATCCAGAATCCCTGATAAGGTAAAACATTAACCTTTCAATATTTTTGTTTTCGTCCATAAACTTAATGTCTAACAACTTTGTTTAAATCAGGGGAGTAGCACTACCGACGAGGAAAATAACCTAGTTTTAGAGCCAGATGTAGATGATCCTCACGTGCAACCTGATCATTATAGTGGGGACCAGGCTGACAATGCTACTATCAGTGAGGGCCGTGACGGTAATTAATTTCCACTTATAATTTTTTCTAATTATACCTTGATGGTTGTCCTTATAACTTTTTTTGTTTAAATGACAGAGAATATTTCCCTTGAGGATCTTACCACCAGAGAGGAAGACAGGGCAACAGTCCCAACGACGACAACTGGTGCACCAGGTAAATAATCTCATTGCAATTTTTTTTATTAGTATTACCGAACTAGTTCAATGATATTTAAAAACTGACAATTAAAATTTAATATTATCTGTTTTTGTAGGTGATGCCCCGTCACTGGATGATACCAGACATCGTGACAACGCAACTAGGTCAGCGGCGACAACTGGTGCACCAGGTAAATAATCTCATTGCAATTTTTTTTATTAATATTACCGAACTAGTTCAATGATATTTAAAAACTGACAATTAAAATTTAATATTATCTGTTTTAAGCGATGCCCCGTCACTAGATGAGACCAGACATCGTGACAACGCAACTAGGTCAGCGGCGACAACTGGTGCACCAGGTAAATAATCTCATTGCAATTTTTTTTATTAATATTACTGAACTAGCTCAATGATATTTAAAAACTGATAATTAAAATTTAATATTATCTATTTTTGTAGGCGATGCCCCGTCACTGGATGAGACCAGACATCATGACAACGAAACTAGGTCAGCGGCGGCAACTGGTGCACCAGGTAAATAATCTCATTGCAATTTTTTTTATTAATATTACCGAACTAGTTCAATGATATTTAAAAACTGACAATTAAAATTTAATATTATCTGTTTTTGTAGGCGATGCCCCGTCACTGGATGAGCCCAAACATCGTGAATACGCAACTAGGTCAGCAGTGCGGGTCGAAAGGCACGAAACAGGAGCAGAGCACGATGATATTGATGATGTAATTAGGAGCTTTAGAAATAGGAAGAAGAAAAGAAAATTTGATAATGTAAAATATTGTATTATTATAAGACAAACGTTACCATACTTGGAACGTTTTTTGCGTTATATAAAAAACTCATTTATCATACTATTTTTATGTCAAGCATTAATTGCAATGTTTCCTTGCGTACTTTTTGTTGAATTGTTTTTTTATTAGTTATTGAATTTTTTTTTATGCTCATGAAAGTAAAAAATGAAATATAGATTGGGTATTGGGGAATTGAGAGTGATGTGAGGGGGGGGAAGGGGCCATAAGAGCTTCCACCTTCACATGGTTGGCCCTGTTTAGTAGAGAATAATTTATTGGAGCGATTTAATCTTGGAGAAAACCTCCCTCCATCCAGCGTAGCAACAAAAAATTCATTGTTGACTTAGTTGCTACTCTTTCAGATCATGGGAGGCTTGTTCCAAGTTCATGCGACTCCAATAAATTGTTCTTGAAATGAAGAGGAGCTTATTCAAGTATGTTTTGACATTTTCAACATATGTTCTAACATTATCATAAGAATGCATCTTAGAGTAAAAAATACTACATCAATTACTTGAATTTATTATATAGATAATGATGGATTTTGATTGACTTGGCAGTGCAGGTACAAATCCTCTTGCATCATGAGCAATACAACTTGTCAACCAGGGTCATGTCCAGGATATTTTTGCTTGTGCGCTTGACCAGGTTCGTAATGTCACATTTTTTAAGTTCCTTTACAATTCATAATTCGATATTAAGCTTGTTCATGATTATTATCTAGGGTTTTTGTATGTGTTTTTTCATCTATTTGATTGTAAGCAACTCTGCATGTTTCCTGTTGTTCACTATGATTTCTCCCATTACCACTCCCAGGATGAATCTAAATTTATTGTTACATAGGTTACTTTATTGTTACTATGATTTCTCCATTTACGATTTCATAGGCTACATCATGTAAAGTTGTCAATCTCAGGTTGGTGATGAGCTTTAGTTCTCCAGATTTGGGGCTTTTCTGATATTTTCTCCCTCATGTCATTCCCGCATCACCTCGTTGTTTGAGCATGCCAATTGTCTACCACTTGTACCAATTGGCACATGTCAATCCCTGAGTGGTGCCACATTTCACCTATTTTCAGTGAGAGTTTAGGGTTTCTCTAACATAGCTTCAGAAATCCGATTCAGTGCCTGCTTGAAAATTGTCACATAATACTCATGGTTTGGATTGATGAGCATGTTCTGAATGGTTGGTTGATTCATAAGAACCACCCATATAGTCATCTTGAGATATTTCAGAAGTTTTCTCGGGTTTCCTTTTTCACCGTTTCTAGTGGGTGGGATGGTATGGGGTGATCCATCAATACTGGTGCTCTTGTAGTAGGGAATTTGTTTTTGGGGATATAAAGGAGAATTTGATGTAGATATCCCATTGGATGCATTCATATATGGGCACGAGAGGTCAAGAATTTAAATTAAAAATATGCAACCTCTAGCATGGAAACCTGAAGGCCGCGAGAGACACTGGTTAAAGATTGTTTTGTGTTGGCCTTAATATATTCGTGATTTCTTTATATTATCTTAATGCAAATATATAGTCCGGTCTCATTAAAATGAGGATTGTGGTTGTATTTATCTTTGGTTGTTTCTCTCTTAATGCTCCAGAAGTTGCCAAAAGTTTCGATAGTTGTTTAGTTTTCCTGTTACAACTTAAAAGTGGTTTTTAGCAATGGGAGTCATGTTTTTTAAGGTTCATACTAATATGAAGATCTTGTAATTCTATATTCAGCATAAGAGAAGATGGCCTCTGCTTTGGGAATTATGACAACAATTGCCACATCTACCTCATTGGGTAACAATGGAAAGGGGAATAAGTTGGGTGCAATGTTTGATAATTATGGCAGACAATTGTCTTCTCTTTCAGTTTTTTCACCCATTTCCTTTAATCGCTCAAGTAGAAGAGGGACTCTGAGATTACGCGACAGAGAGAAGGTAGTTAATACAAGAGCTATGGAAAGGGATTTGTACTTCAACAAGGATGGCTCAGTGACAAAAAAATTGCAGGTCAGAGAAAAAATTATGTTTAAAGGAAGGTCACCTGCACGTGAAACTTCACTGCGGTGGATCTTTCCTTGTCCACTTATATTCGATTTTAATGTGTTATTTTAATTTTTCATGGAGGGTTGTTTTGGCATATGGTCTGATATTCAATTGCACACTTACTGAAAACATTGTCAATTTGTCTTGCAGGCAGTGTGAACAAACTTGCCGATCTTGTTGGAGTCACCCTTGGGGCGAAGGGAAAAATGTTGTCTTGGAGAGAAAGCATGGTTCTCCGAAAATAGTTAATGATGGTGTGACAGTAGCTAAGGAGGTAATTTGTAGATGTGTGCTCTAGTTTTATTTTTAATGTTGTATTAGTTCCCCCTCTTAAATGTCTTAGATTTGGTAGGCATAATTTGAAAACTCAAAGGTGAAAGGAAACATATTTGTTACCCAGTGGTCTACTTGGCCTATGGACTAGCCACATTAGATTAATGCATAAAGATTTTCACAACAATAAAAGGAAAGGGTTATGGCTGAGTCAAATTTTATTGTTATTGACAGTGTAATGAAATGTATCTCAATGCTATGGTTTTGGCCTTTTATTGGTTGAATTAGAGGACCCAGTTGAAAATATTGGGGCCAAGTTGGTAAGGCAAGCTGTGGCAAAGACAAATGATTTAGCTGGGGATGGAACCACAACATCTGTTGTTCTTGCACATGTTGGAATATTGAAAAATTCCAGAACAATGAATGGAGAATAAATCTCCCTTCCTCTAACACAGAAAATAAAAATTTCTTTGATAGGAGACAGAGTTTCAATACTTTGAAAACAAACTTCTATTCCCTTCAATAACTCAAAAAAAAACTATTACACTTCTTCCTCACTGAGAGGGATTACAAAATTATGACTACTACAAAACGCAGTGCATAAAACCAACTCACTATCTGTTCAAAACAAACATACTCTGTCTCTAAAACACTCTGTTGTGTTTTTCACTTTCGCACTGCTGTGCATACACACTTAAAAAGTTACACTCAGTCTTTCACTTTTTACACACTGCCGTGTAATAAAAAATTTACGTACTGTCTATAAAAAAAACTACCAAGATTTTTTGTCCTTTTTATTTTTATATGCCGTAACATATAAAACATATTATAATAAACCCTCTTTTAAAAAAAATAAAATTAAAACTAAATTCTATGGCCCACCTTTCATTTCGCATATGATATATATATATAAAATATCTTTAAAACATATGTATATATTCAACTATCAAAACATTAAAGAACCCTTTCCGTCGGACTTCAAAAGTCTGAATAGATTGAATTTCAAACCAAAATCGCGTTCCAAAATGGGATGCTGACGTCTGCCTAATTTTAACTCGAATTCTCAATCCAATGTGCCCTATAAAAAATTCGGGTCCGGTTTTCAGGTTTTCAGATTCCCTTCAATTTCATGCGATCCAATATTAATGCTCCACGTGTCCCCCTTTTGAATTTACAAAACTGTCGGGTAAATTTCTGTTTGTTTAATTTCTGGTTGGTGAATTGCGTTAATGCTGGCTGTTGTGTTTAAATACAATCCTGTACAGAAATATGGCTGTGGCCGTCTACAAAAAAAACTTGCAGGAATTTTAAATGCTGAATTAAATTTTTGGATGGCATGCAAGCAACCTCCAAAAAAAAATGTTGCTGCTGCATCCATCCTTCTGCTGCAGCAGTTGAAGTTAAAATTCAACAGCACAGGGTTTAATAAGTGAGGGTGTAAAGGTAACTTTTTGTCGATAGTACTCGATTAAGATTATCTATTCATTTTTGTAGGGTCTTATGGTGTTTGGTTTTTTAGTTTTGGGTTGGGCTTATTGAGTCTAAGATAGTTTTTGAGTGAAAAAATTTCTATCGGGTATTAAAAAAATTTGGTTCTTTTGTCAAAATTTATGAGCTTGTTAGGAAATACAAAACTGACAATGGTTGTATCTTAAATTTGTGGAAAATAATTTGAAATGAAAACTTTTTGTTTAGGTTGTTGTAGCAGGTGCAAACCCCGTTCAAATTACTAGGGGCATTGACAAGACAATAAAGGCCCTTGTTTCGGAACTCAAAATTTTGTCAAAGGAGGTAAACGCTTGCCTTTTGAGTAGGCCGGTTTTCCTTTTTGCTGATGGTTTGGTGTATCTAATTGAATTAGTTGCCTAAGGTATTTTTGGTTGCAAACTCCTTTTCATTTTTCATACAGTATTGTCCTTGTGGAATACATTTGATTGTGTGGTCTTGTTAGATCTACAACATTTGTAGTGTTTTAGTCTTATGGCCGAGGTGCACTTTTATTATGGAAATAGTTGATGCAATATTTTCATTTAATCCTTACTGCAGGGTAGCATGTTGAGAAGTTTCTTGTGAAACATTTGGTATTCAAAATGACACTTGATCCTATACAGCATCATGCACTTGACTTCAAAATTCATATTCAAAGTGTGCCAGACAATTCTTGCAAAATTTCAAATATTTATCTTGTTTTAAACCATTATCTTTTTCATGTATTGGATGCTGAAAATGTGAAAAAGACTTTGGTATGAAACCAACTGGTGAATAATTTCCAGCACAACAACCACTTCCAAGACATGATTTAGAAGTAGAATAAATGTGCTTATGAAGCATAGAAAGATATCCTTGATGCATTGTCAATGTTTGGCTAGGGTTATTTTTGGAGAAAATAACTCCTTATTCCTAGAATAGTGATCTTCAATTCAAGTAAATGCCAGAGAAGAGAGATCATCGTGTGACGCAACAAAACTGAAATTGGACCCCCAAGGAGAGCTGGTGTGTCTACAATCGCTGTGTCAGCATTTTCCCTTGGTGTACCCCGTTCTTTTCCTCCAGCCTGAGTCTTAATTGACTTCTTCTTTCTTCGGGTTTATTTATCAAATTTGTAGAATTTGATAAATAAATACTATCCACAATGGTTGGACTTTAATTTATATTCCCGACTTTATATTATCTCCAAGCCTTATAACCAATGTTTAACTTTCAACACTTTGTATTTATACTCCACGTTTCTTTTTAAATAAATAACTTGTAATGAACTTTCGGCTCTATATTTCACCACCCAGCCTTACAACAATCACGCTCCAGATTTATGCTAATTATCCGCCAATCATTTAATTAAACAATTTCATTATACTCCGGGCCCACCTATATATATCAATAACCAATCAAACACTCGTATCGTACCTGGCTATCCTCCGCACACCTTAGTTAACCTCCGGGCAAGTTCAACGTGCGACCACCGTCCGATGGCCCTTCTCCAAATCAACGACTCTTGGCAATTTCGCTTGGCTTCCAACGTCGGGCTTTAACGTGCGATGGCGCGGGTTAAACGGTGGTTTTCCGGGGGTCACTTCACCACGTGTCGCATTCCCTATGGAATCGCTCGCGAATAGGAAATACCACCTACTCCGTAAAAGCGGTGCAATATGGGCAACCCGATTTTGTGATTCCGCTCGTGGTTTTGGTACAGGGCTTGACCACGGGTGCAAGTCTTGTTCCGCTATCCTTTTGTTTGTTAACTCATGTCCAATCCTCAGGTCAGGTTCTGAAAGCACAACAATTTTGTCTCTTTATTAAGCAGGATTTTTATATTTGAACAATTTTCACGACCCTGGTTCTCTACACAGACCTCGCCTTCGGGTGGGGTGAGTTCACAGGGTTATCCAAAAATTTACGGGAATTCAAAGACAGAAGAATGGAATTATCAGTACCCAATCACCTCACAGTTAAACAATTCTTCACAATTAGCAGTTCGAGATAATTCAATGGCAGCTAAGCTTGGAAATCATTTAACTGGAAACAATTGTTCACACACAGAGGTTTATTGCAGAAATCCCCTCTCTACTCTCCTCTTCCCTCTCTACTTTTATTCATCCGAGGAATTACAATTTATATACATAACATATGGCTCTTCGATTCCTCCGAGAGGACCGTTCTAGAAATCAAAAGGTCTAATTATAATAATTCAACTAACTGAAACTGTTCGACTCCTACAACTCTAACTAGTCTAAGTAATACAGTCAGCTGAGGTATTGACACCTAGCTATTACAACTCAAATGTTTTCGAACCCTCCTAGCCACAACATGTGGACAAAACCTCCTACATTGCTGGCTAGTGCCTAATGCCCTTGCATCATCGTGTGACATAAACCTATTAACAAAAGTGAATTCCTTGAATTTCACCAAATATTTTCTTTGAATTCCTTTCTTTTAAAAGCCAATGATATCCCTTATTGTGTTAATGTTACGTAAATTCCTTGTCCTAGTGCCTCACACTCTACTATGAAAGTTTTACCAAAAGTAGGTGCAACCGATGTTGGTGTAGAAGACATGGCATCCATTGAAAGAGAGAATGCCAAAGTAGCCTCATCATTCCATATAAATGATATTTTCTTCAAGATATATGTGAGTGGACTTGAAATGCATGCATAATTCTTAACAAATGATCAATAATATCATGTAAGTCTAAAAAATCTTCTAAGAACCTTGATTTTCTTAGGAATAGGTCATTTTTTAATAGCTTGCATCTTTTAAGGCTCCAACTTCACTCCTTCATTTAAAAAAATATGAACCAAATACTCGAATTCTTATTTCCCAAAAGCACATTTGGATATTTTTACATAAAAATGATTGTTCTCAATAATTATTTATATAACTTTTCCACATGTTTAGTGTGGTATTCCCATGATTTACTATAAATATGTGTATTATTAAAGAAAACCAACACAAATTTTATAAGATGTGATCAAACAAAATTGTTCTTAAGTCGAGCCCGTCGGACTTCAAACGGTGATAAACCATAATTCAAACCAAATTCGCGTTCCAAAATAGCCTGCTGACGTCGGCCAATTTTGTGACGCGAAAACCAAATGAATTTCGCCCTAATATTTTTCGGGTCCGAAGTTGGGCGGGCGTACGGAGGGAGAGTTTTGACGCGAATTTCTTATCAAATTCGCCCTAATATTTTTCGGGTCCGGATTTCCACTACACGAGCGGCCCAAACAAAGATCTGCTCCAATCAATTTATGCCACGTGTCCTCAATAAAAACTTGCCCTGCTCCCGGCTGCGGGTGCATTCGATGGTGTTTAAGGTGATGGGACATGGATATGGCGATTTCATATCAATCGCATTAACATTTAACGTTGTTCAATTAATTTTTCACATCAAATCCACATTAATTAATTTATAACACTGTTCAAGATCGGACCTCCACACCTCTTAGCGATTCCGCACGCTCCAATATGATCCGGCCTTCAGCTCTCATTATTAATGATCAGAGATTAATTATGATGAGCGTCCTTTGATTGCATTGCAGTTGGGTCGACAAAATGGTGTTTAGCTATGGTTTTTCAGACGAGCCAGTTGCTGGATTACACTGCCTGCTAACTGTGACGATAAGGAGAAGTGGCTAGCTGAATTGTTGCCTAGACCTTGCTGCATATCTTCATTTCTCTCGGTTCTGTCTATGTCTGTCTTCCTCTATTTCTTTGGATTCTGCTTCTCTGTCTCCTCTTGTTCCCACTGCTCCTGAGACTGCACCCATGCCTCGCGTGCGTCATAGGATACGTTGCCGCAGGGGGAGCACTAGAGGTCAATCCCTGCGCGCTCCCTCCAGCCCCTCAACAGAGTCGACTTCCGGCCAGTCCAGTGATTATTACGCAGGTCGATATCCAAATACTAGGAGTGGGCAGGGTCGAGTTGTAGGATCTGGCCACCGTATGGATTCCCCTGCTCCTCGCTTCCCCACCGCTAGTTCACCTTCTCCCACGACGCGCACTGCGCAATTTTCATTTAATTTCTCTCTCAACCGCCCGCGAATCATGACTTTAGTCACTGTGGTCTTCCGCGAGGAGGCCCAAACGGAGGAAGAATGCACCCGTCCGGCGGGTCTTAGCTCGGAAAAAGCCGGCCAGCATTCGGGCCTTCAAGAGGGGAGCCGTGGCATGCATGTGGAGGTAGCACCTAACGATCCTGGACCTTCCGAAGGATGGTGCCGAATCGTGGAGGAACCACCAGAGGAGTAGTTTTGTTAATTTGTTTTTCTTGCTTAGCAGGCCCACTTAATTGGGCTGCTTTTAGATTATTTTACTGTGCTGGACCTTTGTAATATTTTTGAATTCTGTAAATTAAACATTCAAGACTGGTTTCCCCGTATGAGGGCAGTCTTCTTAATTTTTTGATTTTTTGATGACAAATTTGCCATGAGTCTGGCCAGGAAATGTTTTTGACTTCGGTGTAATTTTATTCGCAATGTTAATAGATTAACTTTACTTAGAATTCTCACATGATTAGAGTTTTTCTTGATCTGTTCAAGGATTTTGGGTACTTTCATTTGTATTTGGAACAATGGACGTCGGTACTCTATCTATTGCTTTACTGTTCTACATACTGCTATTTCACTTTCTTATATATGCCTCGGGAATATTTGGATGCTTTCTCAGATTGTCGATAATCTCCATGTGGAGGATTTTATATCATGTCCCTGTATGTGACATGGGGTATTTTTCTATCATTGTCTGGGGTGGGACTTCCAATTTTCTGGATGGATATTTGGGTTCCAATCTTCAGATGTGAAAATGTAATGACTTCATGGACTGTTTTACTTCATATAATATATTCAAAACGGCGTTTTTTCTCTTGTGAAAAAAAAATGATTAATGTTTATCACTCTGCCTTCAAAACTAGCTATGCTGGTCTATGTTGTTGGTTTATTGATATGGTCTGATGGTCTTTTTATATTTTGGACATATCACACTCCTCCCATGATTAGCATTTTTCTCTGTTCAAGGATTTTGGGTACTTTAATTTGTACTTGGAACAATGGACGTCGGTACTCTATCTGTTGCTTTACTATTCTACATATTGCTATTTCACTTTCTTATAGATGCCTCGGGCATATTTGGATGCTTTCTCGGATTGTCGATAATCTCCATGTGGACCGTTACTGGGTTTTATATCAAGTCCCTGTATGTGACATGGGGTATTTTTCTATCACTGTCTGGGGTGGGACTTCCACTTTTCTGGATGGATATTTGGGTTCCAATCTTCAGATGTGAAAATGTAATAACTTCATGGACTGTTTTACTTCATATAATATATTCAAAACAACGTTTTTCTCTTGTGAAAAAAAAAATGATTAATGTTTATCACTCTGCCTTCAAAACTAGCGATGCTGGTCTATGTTGCTGGTTTATTGATATGGTCTGATGGTCTTTTTATATTTTGGACATATCACCCTCCTCACATGATTAGCGTTTTTATCTGTTCAAGGATTTTGGGTACTTTAATTTGTATTTGGAACAATGGACGTCGGTACGTACTCTATCCGTTGCTTTACTATTCTACATACTGCTATTTCACTTTCTTATAGATGCCTCGGGCATATTTGGATGCTTTCTCAGATTGTCGATAATCTCCATGTGGACCGTTACTGGGTTTTATATCATGTCCCTGTATGTGACATGGGGTATTTTTCTATCCTTGTCTGGGGTGGGACTTCCACTTTTCTGGATGGATATTTGGGTTCCAATCTTCAGATGTGAAAATGTAATGACTTCATGGACTGTTTTACTTCATATAATATATTCAAAACAGCTTTTTTTCTCTTGTGAAAAAAAAATGATTAATGTTTATCACTCTACCTTCAAAACTAGCGATGTTGGTCTATGTTGCTGGTTTATTGATATGGTCTGATGGTCTTTTTATATTTTGGACACATCACACTCCTCACATGATTAGCGTTTTTCTCTGTTGCAGGATTTTGGGTACTTTAATTTGTATTTGGAACAATGGACGTCGGTACTCTATCTGTTGCTTTACTATTCTACATACTGCTATTTCACTTTCTTATAGATGCCTCGGGCATATTTGGATGCTTTCTCAGATTGTCGATAATCTCCATGTGGACAATTACTGGGTTTTATATCAAGTCCCTGTATGTGACATGGGGTATTTTTCTATCACTGTCTGGGGTGGGACTTCCACTTTTCTGGATGGATATTTGGGTTCCAATATTCGGATGTGAAAATGTAATGACTTCATGGACTGTTTTACTTCATATAATATATTCAAAACAACGTTTTTTCTCTTGTGAAAAAAAAAATGATTAATGTTTATCACTCTGCCTTCAAAACTAGCGATCCTGGTCTATGTTGCTGGTTTATTGATATGGTCTGATGGTCTTTTTATATTTTGGACATATCACACTCCTCACATGATTAGCGTTTTTCTCTGTTCAAGGATTTTGGGTACTTTAATTTGTATTTGGAACAATGGACGTCGGTACTCTATATGTTGTTTTACTATTCTACATACTGCTATTTCACTTTCTTATAGATGCCTTGGGCATATTTGGATGCTTTCTCAGATTGTTGATAATCTCCATGTGGACCGTTACTGGGTTTTATATCAAGTCGTTGTATGTGACATGGGGTATTTTTCTATCATTGTCTGGGGTGGGACTTCCACTTTTCTGGATGGATATTTGGGTTCCAATCTTAAGATGTGAAAATGTAATGACTTCATGGACTGTTTTACTTCATACAATATATTCAAAACATCATTTTTTCTCTTGTGAAAAAAAAAATGATTAATGTTTATCACTCTGCCTTCAAAACTAGCGATGCTGGTCTATGTTGCTGGTTTATTTATATGGTCTGATGGTCTTTTTATATTTTGGACATATCACACTCCTCACATGATTAGCGTTTTTCTCTGTTGCGGGATTTTGGGTACTTTAATTTGTATTTGGAACAATGGACGTCGGTACTCTATCTATTGCTTTACTATTCTACATACTGCTATTTCACTTTCTTATAGATGCCTCGGGCATATTTGGATGCTTTCTCATATTTGTAGATAATCTCCATGTGGACCGTTACTGGGTTTTATATCATGTCCCTGTATGTGACATGGGGTATTTTTCTATCATTGTCTGGGGTGGGACTTCCACTTTTCTGGATGGATATTTGGGTTCCAATCTTCAGATGTGAAAATGTAATGACTTCATGGATTGTTTTCCTTCATATAATATATTCAAAACAGCGTTTTTCCTCTTTTAAAGTTTCATTTTTTTTTTTTTAAATTGAACCCGCCGTCGGTATTCCGACGCCTTGTAAGCGTTGGAATTGCGACAACTCAGACATGTCGGAAGAGTGACAGTATAAAAACGTCGGACGAGCAAAGTTCAAAACGTCGGACCACATTTCGTCGGAATTGCGACAGTTTACAAACGTCGGAAGAGCGACGTTCAAAACGTCGGACCACATTTCGTCGGAATTGCGACAGCTTACAAACGTCGGAAGAGCGACGTCCAAAACGTCGGACCACATTGCGTCGGAATTGCGACCGTTTACAGACGTCGGAAGAGCGACGTTCAAAACGTCGGACCACATTTCGTCGGAAGTGCGACAGTTTACAAACGTCGGAAGCGCGACAGTTCGTGAGACGTCGGAAGAGTGACGCTTGTTCGGAAGCGACGAAAGAAGTGTCGATAGTGCGAGACTTTTTAAGTGCGTCGGAACTGCGACAACATGACAAACCACGTTTTTTCTGCCCTCGAACTGTCGCTCTTGCGACGACTATGTGTCGGAATAGCGACGAATTGGCCGTCGGAATTTCCGCCAAATTTTCTAGTGTACTGATCAACCTACTACCTTGACCACGAATATGTCTATGAAATCTATTCCACCAACTGCTATTCTTGAGTTAACAATAAAGCCACCGAAGGGAGTCGTCCATAAATCGACATTCAATCATCAAGCCCAAGCTGCTCAGAATTATAATATATTTGAATATTTGGCTCAATCCCCTTCAGCTATGTCGATGATTGAGGTACTTCAAAATTGTCCCTCCCAGAAGTAGGATTTGTTGTCGACAATTAGTGGAATCGATCTGAAAATTTCCAATCTTGTAGTATTTAATCATACGATCTATGTGTCGCAATTACCAGTAGAATTAACATTATCCATCCAAGTAAATGTTCTCAATCACCTTTTTCATCATACTATTATTAATGAGGGAGAATCTACCTACATTATGTCTCTAAATTCCTGGAAGTCACTTGGCTCATCGCACCTATCTCAATCACCTACGACGTTGAAAGATTTTGACAGTTGTACATATAAGCCTTGTGGTATCATCAATAACCTTCATATTGAACTATGGGGAAAATAATAAATGTTGAAGTTGAGGTATTTGACGAACCCCTTGACTACAAAATTTTACTTAGAAGGCCATGGGTATATGCTATGACTGCGATTGTCTCGACATATTTTAGAATGATTTCCTTTCCTCATAAAGGTGCTATTATAGTCATCAATCAACTCTCCTTCTTTGCCTCCAGTTCCCACGTAACTGGAAACGTTTTGTTTGTTCAAACACCCCAACTAGCACTTCAAAACATTTGTGTAGGACTCTTAGAGGATTCTTCCCTAATAGGAACCCTTGCATTACCATCGACTATGACGTTGGCAGAAATTGCAAGCATAGAGACCTACTACATGATATATTCCACTCCATATGGCTTAAGGAATATTATGGATTATTCTGAAGTTGTTACGTTGGATGAATTTCTTCTACCCAGCCCAATTGAGCTGCCATAGAAATAAATATACATGGCTTGGGTGGTGAATCTGAAATCATCATCTCCGATCATTTGGGTCAATCATTCATTAGATTTTGGTACTCCATATTATCCTTTTTCATCCACTTTCTTGACTGATGAGAGCATTGTGGAATCCATGATGCCAGAAGGAGAACCATGGGAAGATCATCATCATCATTCCCATCTTTAGGATTACGCAAAAGATAATCTTATTGAACTATATCACCCATTTATCAAAACATTATTTTCAAATTCTTTTCCCATTAATGTAATCGAATCCGAGTGAAACTTATCAAATATTGAAGAAACCATTTCTATCGACATTTCGACCAAACCTGGCATTGTAGAAAACATTGATGTCAGCCTGTCTTGTTCTTCATCGGAACTCGAAACTTATCACTCTCTCTTTCATGAATTCTATGATATATTTTCTTGGTCTTATAAGGAAATTCCAGGCATAGATACTAGTATCCTTGAACACACCATTAAAATGTACCCTGATGTCAGAATAGTATGTCAATACCTTCGTCTTGTTCCTCTGAAGAAGGTTGTTACCATTAAAGAAAAATTTGAAAACTTTTGCGTGCTGGTTTCATTTACCCAGTTCCACTAACTGATTAGGTTTCTAATATTGTTCCTGTTATGAAGAAACAAGGGACTATTAGAGTGTGTGTCAATTATTGAGATGTCAATCTTGCTTGTCCAAAATTCAACTATCCTACTCCCTTTATCGACCAGATTATTGACGATTGTGTCGGATGTGAAATATTTTTGTTCATGGATGGATTTTCTAGATACAATCAAATCAATATCCACCCAAAATACCAATATAATACATCATTCATTTGTCCCTAGGGCACATTCTCTTATTAGAAACTCCCATTTGGTTTAAAGGACACTGGGGCAACATTTCATAGAGAAATGGATTATGCTTTCAATGAAATCAAGCACATTGTTCAACCTTATCTAAACGATTTACCTACGCATTCACGAAACCAGACTAATCACTCAATGCATTTAAGAGTTATCTTTCTACGTTTCTGAAACTACAAAATATGCCTCAAGCCACATAAATGTGTGTTTTTTGTTGGTATCGGTAGTTTTCTAGGATTCATCATCTCAAAAAAAGGAATTCAAATCGACCCACTGAAGGTCTAGGCTAAAGGAATTTACTTTAGTTATAGAAAAATCAAGGAAAGGCTAACTCCCTAAGGAGGTTCATACCCAAATATGCTGAAATGGCTAAAGGATTTACTCATCTCTTGAAAAAGGGGATTCCCTTCCATTGGTATAAGGTTGCACAAGCTTCTTTTGATGCTATCAAGGATACACTTGTCCGAGCTTCATTAATGTATCCCCCCAATTATCAAAGTGATTATTTATTATATATCGTCGTGACTGATACGATCATTGATATGGTATTTGTCCAAGAAGAATATTGGATAAAAAATCTGATATATTATGAGTCATAATCTCAATGATACAGAAGTGAAGTATTCATACGTAGAAAAGCTCGTCTTGGCAGCTGTTCAAGATATCCAAAGATTTCGCCATTATATCCTGTTCTAGAAAACCATTGTTATTTTGGATTGCAACCCAATGACATACATTCTATCACTTCAATTGTGGTGAGCCCTGATATTGCACCAAGAGTGCTGCAACTCTCAGGGGTTGCCCTACTTTACTTTATCAACCCGGGGTTTGTACAAACTTGGAGGTGACAGTGATATATGCACAACAGATGCATTATGCTCATGTCATCCTCTTATGATTTACGAGAGGGGGATATTTCTTAAGCTATGATAAGAACTGGGAAGTAAATTACTAGAAGGAAATGACATAAAGGAAATTAAACTAAAGTGATGAAAAGAAATGACAAGAATGAAACTAATTTAATTAGCATAAAAGGAAATGACTGAAAAGATACTAAGCTAACTTTTTGAAAATAAATGGTAGAAAGGAAACTAATTCTAAACCACACTTAACTTGGAAAATTAGCTAGATGCACTCTACTTATCTTATAGTCTATCTAACATGCTTCTATCCATGAAACTAAGCTATCCATGAGTTAATTCTACTTGAAAAGGGGTTGATTTGCACCTTTGGAGGAAAGAAAAAAGGCTAAAGTGGCGAATTGAGGGCTTAGCGCATGAAATAGGGCTCAGAAGTGGAAAGCAGGGGTTAAAACCTTATAAAAACTTATAATATGGCAGAAATGGCTTTGGAGTGGAAATGAATGGAAATGTGTGATGGAGATGAAAGTTACGATATGTGATGCCGCAATCGCAATATCGCAATTTTAAAGGGATAGCGGAAAGGTCATCTAGGAGTGGGAGCGAAGTGTAATGAGGTAAGTTTTCCAAATTGAGATTTGCGATGGGTGACTTGGCAGTGAAGTGTGATAACGATATCACAATCGGCAAACGAAAGTGGTAAGTGTTAATGAAAAAGAAACTAAAATGCAATTTGCGATGCAGAGAGCTGACGTGGAGATGGGGCTGATATCGCAATCGCGATATTGTAGAGTTGGAGCAGTAGCGTTAAATAAATAAATGGTGTGATGAGTGATTTGCGAAGTGGCGGAGTTGTGGTACAATATCGCAACCAACAAAGAAAGGAGCGGTAAGTATTTAGGAAACAAGGAAAGGGTGTGATGAGCGATTTGTGATGTAGTGGATATCACATCGGTAGTTGGAAAGTGGTAAGTGTTAATGAGAGCAACTTAAACCATGCGGAGTGAAAAATTCAAAGTTCAGTAAGGAATTGTGAGGAGGAAGGCGGAGGTCGGGCTTTCGATGGTCTTCAACCATTTTTGCGTTAAAACAAGTTTGGCGATGGCGAACGATAGAACAAAGGAATAAGATGGGCAATTGGAAAAGGAGAGCGGTAAGTCTTCAAGAAAAAAGGTAAGATTTGCAGAGTGCGATTTCGTGAACAGGCGAAGTACGGTAACGGGAGAACCACGGAGGAAGGCAGAGGTCGTGTTTAAATGAGTTTTGAATGGTTTTTTTACATGTTTTTCATTAAGAAGGTAAGGTAACTATGAATGGGAAAAAAAAAAGGGTAAGGCGGAGTTGAAGGGCTTCAGTGCTTTTTGGGAAAAAGGTAAGTGCAGTAGTAAAAAGATGTGGAAAACAGGAGTCAATGGAGGTGTAATAGAATCAGTTTTTGGGTCTATGGGAAGATTCACCCTCCTCGAGCTCTATTGAAAGAGATGAGAGGGGGAGGCTTGACCACATATTTTGGAGTTTTTCTCCTCTACTCTTTACTCATAATAAAATAAAACTACAACAATGAACTGAAAGAAAAGACTAAGAAGCAATGAAACTATCAGAAGAATATCTAACTAAATGGCAGAAGCAAAACTAGCTAAATGACATAAAGGGAAATATAGTAATAGCAGAGAAGCTAAGGCACATGGATTGGGCCCTATCCCACGAGCCTAGTTCTCTAAAACTTAGATCAGTTGAATGAAATCAGTGTGCTCATTTCATAAAAGAATAACCTCATACATCTCTAAAAGTTTGATCACTGAAATAATAAAAAGCTCAATAACTTGCAATAGAGTTCCGACTGGAATCGACTAGTATTGAATAACTTTTCCTAGCTATAGCTCTACTCTATTTATTCTACAGTGTAGCTACCAACAGCTCCCTAGAAAATGGTGATTTAGTCCTCTTGATTCCCAGCAAAAAAAGATTGAGTACACTCCTCTTTGAGTTTCTTGGATGCCTCTGTAATTCGAATTGCTGGAGAGAATCCTTGGGATCCTTTGGTTGCCTTAGGAGTTCGAATTGCTCGAGAGAATCTAGGGTGGAAAATCCTTCTATAATTTCTCCTTGTTGTCTCCTCCAAGTCTTTATGATAAAATCTTTATAAAAATGCTTAATAAATCATGATTTTTTGCACTCAACCTGGTATTAGGTACTCAGAGTATGTTAGCCTTAATCACCACCTATACTGGCATCATAAAACCAAATAATAATAAAAATGCAAGAAAAATATATCTAAGAAAGCAAAAAGGTGACTGTTAACCCCTCCAAATATGTCTAATGATGGAGCTCATCATCACCCCCCTACTGAATGGTTTCTCATCCTCTGAGAAAATAATCCTCCTCCTACATTTCCTTGAAGGCTTTGACATACCCCCTGATTTCCTGAGGAAGAAGTGTGGGGGTTTTCCCAAAGGGGTTAAAACCATTATTCTTTTCTACATTCTCCCATTATCTATCTTATGCATATGTGTCCTTTTCATCAGTCAGTCCCAACAGCAAAGGTGGATTGAGATTTAGTCCCAACCAATGGATCTTTTTGTCCTGCATGGCCCTCTTGTATAATGGTGCCCTTTCCAATGCACCCCTTAGTCTTTCTAGAGTATGGTATTCCCTATTCTTGAGGTTGGAGGGATTTTGTTCCATATCCTCTGGCTAGACATAATGCACTCATCTTCTTTCTGCCTAGAAACATCATCAAAGTGGCCTATTACCTATGCTTTAGTCTGAAGGTAGCTTTCAACCAGTGCAGGTTCCCTTTCAAAATATCGATGGTTAAGGATGACTCCTTTTGGGATGAAAAATTCTGGTCTAATATATAAGGGTTCTCTATTTCTTCTTCCTATGACCCTCCATATCTCTTTTGCTCTAGTGTCCTCATTCACCATCCAAGATGCTAGAGCCATCAACTACATATCCCCCATTGTAGGATTGGGGTCCCTAATGTCTAGATTTGTCAGCACAAGGTTATGCACATAAAACTCTACCATATTTGCTTGATCAACCATGTTAGCTTGCTTTTAGAACTTCATGAATTTCCTAAAATCTTGGAAAGGTAGTGATCCATGGGAGGCTAGATTTTTGATTTGAAATAGAAGCCATTTCTCCTTGAGGTACACAGCATATGAGTCAGAAGGGAACCTGTACTGAAGGGATTCTATGCATCAGTCTGCCATGGTGGCTACTTGCTGCCCTTTTTGTTGCAATCACTCCTTCAGTGCTACATTATCTACCTATGCCTTCTAGAGCTACTCCTTCAGAACTATTTCTTCAATTCGTTCCTCCTCCCTTGGTAATTCTTCAATGATAATCAGGCTCATGGGAGGAGTTTATGGATTTCTCTGACTCTGGTCAGCTATGAAATACATAAAGTTCTACCTTTTTTTCTTTGCGCTCAGAGGAGCTACAGTGGAAATTACCTCTTTGTATCTAGGGGACATAGTGCTATGTTGTGAGTCTTCTTTTTTCTCACTTTCTTCCAACTCTATGACTTCTATGGCCATATTTTCTATTTTTCCTTGGCCCTTTGGCTCTTCCTCTTCTTCTTCTTGCTCCTCTTGTGGTTCTTCTTCTGGCTCTTCCTCTTCTTCTAGTTCTTCTTCTTCTCCACGACTAGAATTGGAATTCTTCTTTGTTTGGGTTTCTACAAAAGCTTCCCTGCTCATATTGATGAAATAAGACTAGGTCGTGGGTAAGGTGGCGTTGTCATGCTATTTTTGTTTCATGTTGTCCCAAAATATGTGGTTGAAGCTTCACTGTTGCATTGTGGGATTTCGTTGTCTCTCTCCCTTTGAAAATTCTCAATTTACTGGTTTTGATGAGACTGACCCTTTTTATTATCAAACTTGTGTAACTAATTCTTATGTAACTCTAACTCGGCCCTAGTTTTCATTAGAGACTGTTGGACCCTCTTCTTGTTAATTGGTTGATACTGCTAGTCTCCTCCTCTCGTCCTCCTCCACTCCAACTGATCTAATTTTTTTTGCTGGCCCAGGTGGTGTGTACTTCTATTTTTTTTTAGTCATACCTCACGGTGGTGGCCAAGTTAATTGGCCACCTTTCTACCTCTTAGACTCTTAGTCTGAAAATTTCATTATTTATAACTATTATGAATGCATAGTGAGGGGTGAGGGACTATAACTGAGATTACCAGTTGTTTTCAAAGCATTTGTAGGAGCTGGAGTTTGGAGACAATCCTTTTCTATGCTACGTTCTTCACCATATTCCTGTTCTCTGAGTGAGCAGCTTGCTAAATGAGCAGCTTCCTGAGTGAGCTGCTAATATTTTCTTGTTGTTTGTCTTTGATGTGGATGTTGCATGGGGTGCTCGATATGCAATGAGTTCCCGTTCTCTTGGATTCTATTATGCATCTTTCCTTCTTTTTTTTCTTGGCAATCCATGAACAACTTTGTTTTTTATGGAAATTTTATGATTTTTGTAGCAGTCTGTGTGTTTCTTTTCTTGCTATATTGTGCTCAATAATGGAGGAATGTGGTGTATGGAGGTGATGGAGGAAGTTATGAAGATGAATGGAGTGAATGATGGGATGGATGGTAAAATAGAAGAAGGGAAAAGAAGTTGAGTGCTTCCCTATGTTTCCAAAACTCATTAATAATCTGCAAAACAACAACACAGAAAACACAGAGATGCAATGTATTTTTTGTTTTTGTTTTTTTTTTTTTTGAAAGAAAGTGGGCTACCTCCATGGAGCTTTTCAACCCACAGACTTTCCTTGGGCACCTCAGAGAGGTTTTCACCCATGGATCTTTATTCTTTTTTTTTTTTTTGAGCAAGTGAGCTGCCTCCATCGAGGTTTTCAACCCACAGCTTGCCTTGGGTGCCTCAGAGAGGTTTTCACCCATGGATATTTTTTTCAGGAGGTGTGGGAAACTATGGAGTTTCCCATCACATACACCTCTCTACTTATTGAATTTACGAATTTTTCCTTTGACAAAGGCTTCTTGTAAATTTTAAGTTTGTGACCATTGACAAGCAAGGGGATTCCTTCCTTATCAAAACATTTTTCCACTATGTAAGGTCCTAACCATCTTGTCATCAGCTTGACTTTGGAATATTTAAACCCTGAATCATACAACAATGCCCATCTCCTTCTTGGAAAGTCTTTTCTTTGATGTTCTTGTCATGCCATACCTTCCTTTGCATCTTAACCACCTATGTGTGAAGAAGTGTTTGTATTTTGAACTCATCCAATCCATTTAGTTGCAGCAACCTCTCTTTTTGGGAATTTGATAGATCTATATTTAATTTAGTTGTCATTATTAAAGATTTGAAGTCAAACTCAACTAAAAGCAGGGATTTCTTACCATAGACTAGTTCATAAGGAGTGAATCTTGTTGTTGTCCTTCAAGTAGTGTTGTAGGCCCAAGTAGCTTCTACCAATATGTCTACCCAACATTTTCTACTGCTACTCACAACCTTAGTGAGGACACTATCTAAATATCTGTTATTTGCTTCTACTTGGCCATTTTCCTGAGGGTGATAGGCAGTAGAAGTTCTATGCTGAATCTTGTGCTTCCTCAAGAGATTCTCAATGAGGTGAGAGGTAAATTGTGCTTCTTGATCAATGAATTTTTCTCTGGGGTATCCAAAATTGTAAAACACATTCTCCCTCAGAAATTATGCTACTTTCTCCTCGGTTGCTACTTTCACTGCTTTTGTTTCATCCCACTTTGTCAGGTAATCTGTGCAGACTATGATATACTTCCTTTGTCGAGATGGTGGATCGATAGGTCCAACAAAGTCCATGCCCCACTTATCAAATGGCTCAAGAGCCACCTGAGGGTGTAAAGGAATTTCATCCCTTTGTGTGGGTTTCCCCATCCTCTGGCACTGGTCACACCTGCTAGTGTATCTTTTGGAATCTTGATGAAGGGTAGGCCAATAGTATCCTACCTGTAAAACTTTTTAGGTAGTTCTCTTTGTAGCAAAGTAACCTCCACATGGGTTGTCATGACATGTATAGAGGATATCAAAAACTTCTACCTCCCTCACACATCTCCTTAGGATTTGATCAGGACCTAGCTTGAAAAGGTTTCCCCCAATCCATGTGAAAGGGGCGCTTTTTCAAATGATTCTTCTCTTCTCCCTGAATGAAAAATCAAGAGGAAGTTTTCAAAAAACTAAGTAGTTAGCTATATCACCAAACCATGGTGAGAGTATTGATATAGAAAAGGGATGCTCATATGGTAGTTGGTCATCCACCATTCCTTATTCACCTGCAAGGAGAGCTAACCTGGACAAAAAATCTGCAACAACATTCTCCTTTCCAGGTTTATCAACAATAGTCAAATCAAATTGTCGCAAAAGTAAAAACCATCTAATTATCCTAGCATTAACATCAGGTTTTTTCATTAAATACTTGATGTTTGTATGGTCAATGTGAACAAAGGTTTGCTACCCAATTACATAATGCTTGAACTTGTTCAATTTATGGACAATGGCTAACATCTCCTTCTCTATAACAATATAATTCAACTCAGCCTTGGACAAATTCTTTCTGATGAAATAAATAGCATAATAAATTTTGTCTTCTAATTGTGCTAAGACTACCCCTACTGCTTTTTTGGATGCATCAGTGTGGATATGGAAAGGAAAAGTCCAATTTGGACCTCGGAGGATAAGGGCAGTATTCAACTATTTCTTAATGAGCTTGAAAGCCTCTTGATAAGGACCAGACCAAATAAAATCAAAATCCTTGGCAAATAACCCAAATAATGGCAAAGCCATCTTCCTGAAATCTTTGATGAACCTTAAGTAGTAACTAGCTAAGCCTAAGAAACTCCTGACATCTTTGATTTTTATGAGCAGGTGCCCTTTTGATGATAGTGATTTTGTTCGGGTCTACCTGTTTTCCTACTTGGGATATGGAGTGCCCTAATACAACCCTTGCTTTCCTCAAGAATTCACACTTTTTTTGGCTCAAGGAGAGATGCATCTCAATGCACCTTCTAAGTACTTTGCCCAAATTGTAGAGAGCTTCTCGGAAGTCATCCCCATATGGTGTGAAATCATCCATGTATATTTCGACAGAGTCATGGACTAACTCAGAAAATATGTTCAGGACAACTGTTTGGAATTTAGTTGGGGCATTACACAACCCAAAGGGTAGGACTCTATAAGAAAAGCTACCCCAAGGGCAAGTGAAATTATTCTTATCCTGGTCTTCAGGGCTGATTTGAATCTAATTGTACCCACTGAACCCATCTAAGAAGGAAAATAACTTCTTCCTTACAAGGCCATCCAGGAATTCATCTATAAAAGTCAAATGGAAATGGTCTTTATTGGTGGCTTTTTTAAGTTCTTGATAATCAACACAAATTCGCCACTTCTCATTCTTCTTTGGGACTAAGACAAGAGGGGATACCCACTCACTGTCGGATATAGGATATATGAACCCTGCATCCAATAGCTTATTTAGCTCTTCTTTGACTATGTCCTTCATAGCTGAGTTCATCCTTATTTTGGGTTGCCTCACAGGCTTGCATCCCTCTTTGATGTAAATGTGATGTCTGCATATTGAAGGATGCACCCCTTTCATGTCCTTGTAAACCCAAGCAAAAGCTTCAAGATTTTGTTTCAAAAGTTGGCATAGTTGCTTCTCTTCTTCATCTGAGAGGTTTGGGTTGATTTTCAGAGATTTGGATGGGCCAAACTCAATAGCCTTGGTGGTTTCAATGGTTGAATCAACTGAGTGTACTTCCATCCAAGGTTGGCTTTCAGAATCTTTGACTAAGGTTTCGAGAGGAATTTTAGTGGAGGACTAGTTTTGAATGGCATGGTCAATGATTTCATCTTCATCAAGTTTCCCCCCTCTAAGAATATCATCTATGGTACACATAGGGGCAGTGTTATATAACCCATATTTTTCATCCTCCAACCATATAGGGAGATCATGATCAATGGAAGGCTGGGCTAGAGGATATAACACTAGCTGTTTAGACAAAGGCCCATTTTTTATAGTCATGTTTCCAGCCCAACAACTAATTTATAAGCATCTGCAATGGCTAACCAAGGTCTCCCTAATATGAGAGGATAACCATTAAACTTGGTTTTTGGTTACAGGACCGGGAAATCTATAGGATACTCCCAAGAGTCAATGGTAACCATAACATCCTCAACAATTCCTTCCGGAGTTACTATGGACCAATCTGCAAGTTGCAGAATCATTGTGGTTTTCCTCAAAGTCCCTTGGAGATTAAGTTTCAACATGTTTTCCTTGTTCGTGATATTTTTGGCAGCCCCTAGATCAATCAGAGTGTTGGGGAATATGACACCATCTATATTCACATCAACAACTGGACTACCAGGTTCCAGGTACTTTGGAAATATCACCTTCCCCAACATAAGGTCAGACAGTTGTCCTACCACATTGATGGTGGGGGTATCTCTCTTCCTTCTCCCAGGTTTCTTGAAGCACTTTCATTTGATGAGCCTATTGTAGATAGGGACATCCTTAATAGCCTAGAGAAGTGGTATATTTACACACAAATTTTCCAATTCTCCCAGGAGTTCAGTCTCCTCTAGGGTGTGCTTCTTTGGGTGGATTAAGCGCTCAAGAAAATGAGGTGGTTGGATCTGAGTGTTACCTTCTTCCTTTTCCTCCTAAACCTATGTCGGTGGAGATGGAGGATGATTGTCTGGGAGTACTCTTCCTGACCTGAGATTAGCCTCCTGTATCTCCACATCATAAGCTAAATAGAATTTTTCTCCACTGGGAGCCTGCTGTGTCAGTCTGTTGTTCGGGTTCGGATTGGGTTGTGCAGGTATTTGGGGTAGCCTATGTGGAGCAGCATGTGTAAGATGAGGTTGAGGTTGGGGTGGAAGAATTAGAGCAAGTGGTTGATTTTTTTGACGCCTCCACCCTTGGGATGGATTTTTCCACTGAGGTAGTTGTGGCACATACTGTTGGAATGGTTGGTTTACTAGCTGAGGATGATATGAAGGGTTGTAAGGCCAAGTAGGAGGTGTAGACCAGGATGGAGGAGTAGGGGTGTACCAAGATTGCATGGGCGCACTCTGACTGTTGTGATAGTAAGAGTAAGGTGCACCTTGCATACCTTGTTTATATGGCTGAGGGCCTTGAGGCCTTGTCTGGTTGACGAAATAGAGTTGCTCTGGCATTGCTTCCCCACCTTGATATACAACCTTGAGTCTAGGTAAGGAGGGACACTTTTCTATGGCATGATTATCTTCATAGACTAAGCAAACATCTATGACATTTAGTGGAAATTCATTTCTTGGGTGCTTCCGGGTACATCTAGGAGAAAATATGGCCACGGCTCTCTCTACTTCCTCTTGCTTCCTTTTGGCATAAATTGTGTCCATTGGCAAAGAAAAGGTGTGTATCATGTCACTCTTTAATTCCTCTAGCATGTTTCTAATCTCATGTTTGATGGAGGGGGAAGAGGAAGGGGTATTTTATGTATTCTAGCTAGCTATGCCCTTCTTCCAAAAGGCGCTAGAATGGTTTCGGAAGACATATTTGATTTTTTCATAAGGTAGTTGGTAGATATCTCCTCCTGTTATCATATTCAAGGTTTCTATTAGCTCTTCTCTGATCCCTTGAAGAAGTACACGTTTAAGTGATGCAAGGTTAAGAGTACAGTTGGCTCTCTTATATTATAATTGAAATCTCTCTTCATGGTCCTCTAGGGATTCATCAGGCCCTAGAGTCATCCTAAATATCTCATCCTTAGTTTACTTGGACCTAAAGTAGTCTTTGTACTTGTTGTTGAAGGTCTCTTCCATCTGTGCCCAAGTAGTGATGTTGTCCCCAGGTAGACCCATGAACTAGCGCAAGGCTGCATCCTTAAGGGTGGATGGGAATAGATTCAACTTCTGATCATCAAAGGTGTATTTATAAGTCCTACAGACAAAATCAAATTCAAAAATGAATGTGTTAGGGTCCTCAAAGCTAAGTCCATGAAAGTGTGGAAGAGCTAAGGGGCTAATGTTTTTCATCTTAGTTTCCCCATCTACCTCTCTTATGGGAAAGGCTCTCTGGGTCCCAGCCATGGTTAAGGTAGGTGAAGCAGATCCCTCAGTTGAAACAAGGTCTTCTTCTTCTTCTTCCCCAATAGGATCCTCAAATTATTCAAAAGGCTCTCCTATAGGGTGTTCAATCTCACTGCCACTGAAGAAGAGTGAAGGGTGGCTAGGAGGTGATGTGGGGGTTTTAGGTAATATTTGTGTTTGAGAATTCCTAGTCCTACGAGGCATGAAAATCATATATTTTTGTAATTTTTTTAATATTTCTAAAATGACATGAAAAGAAAAGAAAGCAGAAAAGAATGCTAAAAAAAAAAATCAAAGAATCTACTAGACACCTCACCAACAATGGTGCCAAAAAGTGGTGAGCCCTGGTATTGCACCAAGAGTGCTACAACTCCCATGGGCTGCCCTACTTTACTTTATCAACACGGGGTTCAAACAAACTTGGAGGTGACAGTGCTATATGCACAGCAGATGCATTCTGCTCATGTCATCCTCTCCTAATTTACGAGAGGGGTCTATTTCTTAAGCTATTATAAGAACTGGGAAGTAAATTACTAGAAGAAAATGACAGAAAGGAAATTAAATAAAGTTATAAAAAGAAATGACAAGACTGAAACTAATTTAATTGGCGGAAAATAAAATGACAGAAAAAAAAAAAAAAAAAAAAAAAAACTAAGCTAACTTGCTGAAAATAAATGGCATAAAGGAAACTAATTATAAACCACACTTAACTTGGAAAATTAGCTAGATGAACTCTACTTATCCTATAGTCTATCTAACATGCTTCTATCCATGCAACTAAGCTATCCATGACTTGATTCTACTTGAAAAGGGGTTGATTTGCATATTTGGGGGAAGAAAAAGGGCCAAAGTGAAGAATTGAGGGCTTAGAACATGAAACAGGGCTAAGAAGTGGAAATCGAGGGTTAAAACCTAATAATATGGAATAAATGGCTTTGGAGCGGAAATGAATGGAAATGTGTGATGGCAGAGGTGCGTTGGAGACGAAATTTGTGATATGTGATGCCGCAATCGCAATATCGCAAGTTTAAAGGGATAGCGGAAAGGTCATCCGAGAGCGGGAGCGAAGTGTGATGAGGTAAGTTTTGTGAAATGCAATTTGTGATCGCTGACGTGGCGGTGAAGTGTGATAACGATATCGCAATTGTCAAACAAAAGAGGTAAGTGTTAATGAAAAAGAAACAAAAACGCGATTTGCAATTCGGAGAGATGACGTGGAGGTGGGGCCGATATCGCAATCGCAATATCGCAAAGTTGGAGCGGTAGCATTAAAGAAAGAAAAGGTCCAACGATCGATTTTTGAAGAGGTGAAGTTGCGGTACAATATCACAATCGGAAAAGAAAGGAGCAATAAGTCTTCAGGAAACAAGGATAAGGTGTGATGAGCGATTTGCAATGTAGTGGATATCGTATCGGCAGTTGGAAACCGGTAAGTGTTAATGAGAACAACTTAAACCGTGCAAAGTGTGAAATGTGAAGTTCAGTAAGGAATTGCGAGGAGGAAGGTGGGGGTCGAGTTTTCGATGGTTTTCAAGCATTTTTGCATTAAAATGAGTTTGGCGACGACGATCGATAAAACAAAGGAATAAGGCGAGCAATCAGAAAAGGAGAGCGGTGAGTCTTCAAGAAAAAAGGTAAGCGCTACAGAGTGCGATTTCGCAAACAGGCAATGTACATTAGTGGGAAAATTGAGGAGGAAGGTGGAGGTCGTGTTTAAATGGGTTTTGAATGGTTTTTTTTACGTGTTTTGCTTTAAAAGGGTAAGGTAACCGTGGATGGAAAAAAACAAAGGGATAAGGTGGAGTTGAAGGGATTTAGTGCATTTAGGGAAAAAGGTAAGTGCAGCAGTAAAAATAAGTGGAAAACATGAGGGAATGGAGGCATAACAGAATCAGTTTTTGGGTATGTGGGAATATTCTCCCTCCTTGAGCTCTATTGACGAAGATGAGAGGGGGAGGCTTGACCACAGCTTTTGGATTTTTCCCCCTCTACTCTGTTGCTCATAAGAAAATAAAACTACAACAACGAACTGAAAGCAGAGAGTGAGCAGCAACGAAATTATGAGAAGAAGATCTAACTAAATGGTAGAAGAAAAACTAGATAATTGACAAAAAGTAAAAGATAGTAACAACAAAGAAGCTGAGGAACATGGATTGGGCCCTAACCCGCGAGCCTAGCTCTCTGAAACTTAAATCAGTTGAATGAAATTAGTCTGCTCTTTTCATAAAATAATAACCTCATACATCTCTGAAATTTTGGTCACTGAAATAATAAAAAGCTCAATAACTTGCAACAGAGTTCCGACTGGAATCAACTAGTATTGGCTAACTCTTCCTAGCTCTAGCTCTGCTTTATTTATTCTATAGGGTAGCTACCAAAGGCTCCCTAGAAAATGGTGATTGAGTCCTCTTGACTCCTAGTAAACAAATATTGAGTACACTCATCTTTGAGTTTCTTGGCTACCTCTGGAATTCGAATTGCTGGAGAGAATCCTTGGGATCCTTTGGCTACCTTTGGATTTCGAATTGCTAGAGAGAATCTAGGGTGGAAAATTCTCCTATAATTTCTCCTTGTTGTCTCCTCCAAGTATTTATGATAAATATTTATAAAAATGCTTAATAAATCATGATTTTCTGCACTCAACCTCATATTAGGTACTCAGAGTATGTTAGCCTTAATCACTGCCTATACTACCATCATAAAACAAAATAATAATAAAAATTCAAGAAAAAGAGATATAAGAAGGAAAAAAGGTGACTATTAACCCCTCCAAGTATGTCTAATGATGGATCTCATCAAATTTCTAGGGGGGAAATATTCAAAATGGATCGTCATTTTACAGGAATTTGATTTGGAATTCATCAAATCGAAGTCAAAGAAGTCTTTAGTTTTGGTTGAGCTTCTCTACGACCTTCCCTCTGATAGTACTACTTTTACATCAAAACCATCCATTACTGAAGAGTCTTTGTTTCTGATTAGATCATCTGATCCTTGGTATGGGGTTTTATCATTTATCTCCAAACCCATAATTTTCTTCCAGATACCTCTCGCTCTCAACAACGACATATTCGATACCAAGCTAAATATTATCTGATCGTCGGCGATACACTTTATCATCATGGTTTCGATACAATCTTAAGGAGGTGCCTCACTCATGAGGAGGCTAAGAAGGTTTTAAATGATTTTCATTCTGGGCTTGTGGTGGAAACTTGTCTGGATACACTACCGGGCAAAAGATACTCCGCGCTGGTTACTTTTGGCCTACTCTATTTCGTGACTGCATCCTCGCGATCAAAATTTTTCATGTGTGCCAGATCTTTGATCGTAAAATCCGCAAACCACCAACACCAATGCATCTTGTTATCGTTTTCGGGCCATTTTCAAAATGGGGCATTGACTTCATGACCTACAACCCTCGTTCGTTCAAGGGCTATGGTTATATTATTGTTGCAGTAGAATACTCTACCAAGTGGGGAAAATTAATGCCCACATTCAATAACACAGGTGAAACAACTGCATTATTCGTTTTCAATCATGTCATCTCACGGTTTGGTTTTCCATAGGCCATAGTCACAGATCATGGTAAGCATTTTCACAATCACATGATGAATGAATTGACTGCCAAATTAGGACGATCACATGATAGTTCCACTCCTTATTATCCACAATCCAATGGACAAGTTGAGGCTATTAACAAGATTCATAAATGAATGATAGAAGTTCATAAATGAAATTGGCATTTTATCCTATACTCAGCTTTGTGGGCATACCGAAACTCGATGAGAAACACAACCGGATTCACCCCCTTTCAATTGGTGTATGGTCTGGAAGCTATCTTGCCTATCCAATGTGAAATATCATCGTTAAAACTCGTCGTTGATTTTTTACCTGACACCTCTATTGAAGAAGCACGTCTTTTTAACCTCACCCATCTTGATGAAACGCGTCATGAAGCCGCATTGGCCAACTAAGCACATAAGAGAATAATTAAGGAACAATATGATCAACATGTCTAGCCTCACATCTTCTCAAAGGGTGACCCGGTCTTACTTTATGATCAGGAAGCTGATGTAATAGGTACACGAAAATTAGATCCGTTATGTCATGGCCCCTATATTTTCAAAAGAGTTCTTGCTAAGGGCGCCTACGAGTTTGTAGATTATGATGGAATTCCATTGGCGCAACCCTGAAATGGGTTGTATCTCAAACGTTACTATACTTAAACATGAGCATAGTAAATTGTTGTATTATATTGTATATATGCTTTTGATTTGCATTTAATGTCTTAGTTTTTTTGTCTAGAGTTTTCTTGAAGTTAGTAATCCATTTTACATTTCATCATAGATGACTGGATCTTTGGAACCATTCAGGTATGCTAATGGTGCTAGTCGTAATACATAGAATCTATCCTCTACGATGTGGGCCATTTTCGCTCTAAACGATGATTTAATGAGTTTTCAAGGAATTTTTATCAGTCGATCTACAAACAATATCGCTGAGTATAGCGCATTGATCGAACTTATTTCTGATTCCATTTCATTTGGTATTAACCGCATCATCATTAGGTTAGACTCATAACTTGTTGTACTACAACTTACTAGCATTTATACTGTCAGAAATCCAACACTGCATCATATGTTCCTAAGAGTTTGATTTTTGGAAAGAAAAATTTATTTCATTCAATATCAACACATTTTGATATAAATAGACATTTGCAAAACATGTAAAGACATATTTTCAATTCACATCACACAATTGAATAGGATTGTGCAATAAACATAGGAAAACACTGAAAACAAATAGATATATAGTTATAGGTTTTTACAAAATTTGTGCCCAAGACACATTTTTCATCTGACCTCAAAATGTATGCAAAATGTCAAAGTAAACTAGTGATGCTTGTGATAACAAGCTACTGATATAGCTATCCTACGCAATAACTACATCCAAAGATTAGAAATGCCAATAGTTTGGCGTTGCAGTCTCATGGGTAACTCTTTGATCCGGAAATTCGAAATCTCGAGATTCAATCCCTTTATGTGTTGTTGTAGCTCAGAAAGAGTCTCGGTCATATCTAAGTCCCGAAGGACTTCTCTCCTGACATCTCTCTCTGTTGGCTCCTCTACTCTCTGCTTTGGCTAAACCACTGCTCGAACTCGACCTACATCTGCATACATCAAAACTTTAGTTTAGTCTTGGGAAACATCAAAATACAAAAACAAGTATAAACCTTAGAAAAATTAAAAAAACATGGTAAAAACATTCTTACCAATTGCACCCCATTGTGCGTCGTCTGGTAGAATCAAGTCTGAGTATCCTCAGAAGTCTACGCTTGCATATGTATAATCATCGATGCCAATCATCTGTCATCTAAACAAGGTGAAGAATGTAGTAGAGAATATGATGGTCGATTGACCATCATGTCTAGACATCAATTCTACCTATCTCTGCATCCCTGGATCTCTAGGACCAGATATACCCAGTGTAACATGTTGGGGTTGCATCAATGGAATCTGCACTATGGCAAAGGAGATCAGGAACGAGCCATAGTTGAAATTATTCTTCCTTCCTCCCTTTTCCTTGGTCAATTGTTCTTTCATCTGAAAGAGGATAGCTTCAACCTAGTTAAATATTGTTGGTTCCAAACATTCCAATGCATAATGCATGTATGATCTGTTTGCCACATGTAGTGTAACAGAACCGTAAATATTTGCAATAGTGAATAGGATGGTCCTCAAAGGAAAATCACATACATCGTAGATGTTTATTTTCTCATCCTTACTATGTTCATTCTCTGGATGGTAGTGATGTAGCATGTAATCTCTCATTGTCTCTCCTCCAAGAACAGACCCTGAAAGAGAAATGGACGAACCTCGCCTCGATAATCCTATGATCAAATAAATTTCCTCCACTAATATTGGGACCAATTTTTTCCCAATGCGAAAATCCTATATCGTTGAATCCCATGAACGAACAAGGAACTCCAATAGTCTCATTTGTTGCCTCATACCTGACAATCTGAATTACTTTAGCAACCCAAAATCTCAGAGGGATCCGATGAATACCTAAAAAAAAATCACAAGACTCATTAGGATCCATTTCATGCAAAAAACTTTGGAAATTTTGGGCACATAGCAAAAACAAAGAATAAGAATTGTGCCCAACACACCTCGGGTTAAGGGACAGAGCATTGGAGTGAAACTGGCCTTCAATTTCAGCACACTGCAATGCACCTTTCGACATTCAACAATGTGTTTCCCTCTAAAATTAGTATATTTACCCTAAAAGGCTCAAAACCCTAAAAATTTACCATGAAATGCAATGAAAATGATATTAAAAGAAAGAGAATGTTCGTAGCTCCAACCTAGATCGAACGACAAGGAAAATTGTCCACAGAATCTGTCGCAATCAACGGCTGAAGTTCGTGGGCAAAAATTGGTTCATAGCACCAATTTTCAAATGGTAAAAATGGATGGTAAAAACTCTTTTAATTAGTCAATTTTATTATTTCAAATCATATTTAATGTTGTGACTATGGTTTTTATTCATTTTTCTATGAAACGGGTTTTTTCAATCGGTTTGATGGTTTTCTAAACAGGTTTTACAACTGATATAGTAGATTAATCGTGCACACTTATTCAAGAATTATTTAACGACAAAGCATACTTTTATCCTTATTTTTCAAGCTTTGATAAAAATGAAAAAGGGCTCGAAGCGTACTTTTATCTCTTTTCGAGCTTCGATAACGGCAAAAAAGGAACCCTTGGAGACTTCTTTTAGCTCTTTTTAGACTTCGATAATGTCAAAATATTTCCAAGCACTTGTATTTTCGAGTTCGTAAAAGTAAATGAAATTACATCTACTCAGTATAAGTTTAACCCTTCTCCGGACTAAGATAGATTATTTACGAAAAATGAAAACCTTAATCGAACATGGCTAAGAGGTTTTCTCATGTATCATTTTGCACTTTTTCGGACCTGAGTGACAAATTTGTGAAAAAGGTCTTATGGAGTTTTATTTTGTCCTCTTTTTCAAACTCTTTAAATATGAAAAAGGATCAGGCTATCACTGTTGTTAGGCTCGTTAAAACATAAAATAGCAACGGACTTGTCGATCATGGAAATAATTGAGTTTCATTTATCGCTAGATTCGTTAAATTATTAAATAGCGATGCATTCGCCCCAAGGGTTGAATTATAGATCAAGCATATGTTACCCTCCTCAAGCTTGTTAAAAAATAAAGAGGTACTACTCGACAAATGACTGGGGAAAATTTGATAAAAATAACATAAAACTTTATGGTAGAAGGTCGCTCTTGAACATGACACTTTCACTCCATCATCATGACTCTTGGGCTGGGTAATCTCCTTGATGGTTTATTCATACCTATGGTTCATCATACCTTCAATTCAGTTTTGGGTCAATGATACCAACTCATATCAGTGTCGTTGATATGTTCAAGAGAATTCATCCAGTGAATCCTCGTCCTTCTGCAATACTCTTAAACCTTCATTTTCATGGTAGTCATCCCTGAACATTTCTATAGCAAGTCACATTTTGTCTCAGATATTAGTAACTCTCGTTTCGCGATAAAGTGGCTACCTGTCAACATCAACTCATCATCCACAAATTTTACTTAGAAACATCTTCCAATACCCTGAGGCTTGTTAAATCATCGACAATTTTCTCGCTTCCAGACGTTTGACAGAAATATTTTGTTTGGCATCCGACATCAAATATTTTTTTCACGCCTTGCAAAATATACTGCAATACCTTGAGAGCCATTAAACATCAATGGTGGTTTTCTCGCATCTATTATCAGCTCACATCATTCGCTAGTAATCAAGCAATGTCTTACCATGTTCGAATTCAAACCATATATTCGCATGGTTAGACTTATACTTGAACGATCGAGTGAACGAGATAAGAAGACCCCAAATATAGTATCATCCATCTGGGCTATGGTTTTAGGATTGTTGTACACATCATATGTATGATGACTTTACATACAGGTCGTCATCCGAACATGGGCCTATATATGTAGGCATGTATGTATTAGGAAACATTCCAATGTAAACGAATTTATGAACTATGTACATGTTATTAGACAGTTTATGTGTTGAGCATGGGAATGCCTCCCTCAACAATTCATGATCAAGATGAAAAATATCATGATGTAATGTATTGTAATATTGATGTAGGACACCGTCAACTTCAGTTACGTCTCATCACATCGTAAATAATCTCATCCAAATACTATTATTATTTTGACTTCATGCTTTAGGGGGGAACTATTATAGGTCAATTTCGACATCATCCCCCAAGACCCGGTCAAACTAGACATCATCCCCAGGACCAATTAAAAAGGGTTTATCATCCCCTTATATTTCAGTTTCTATATGCCCTCAGTGAATAAAATTTCATTCATGGCTTCTATTGTGATATTTCCAAGGTTTGAAGTATATGTTATATGACCTACTAACTCACCAATGCTCATTTGCAAGGGACTAACTGCGTTGCAGTGCCAAATCCTCCATGCAATGGTGCACTCAAGTGCACTTCCTGACACTCAAGGGTGTGTTGGTCACCTGGGAGCAGAATTATTATTGTTCCAGGAATCTCCACATGGCCAGTGCCTTCTAGAAGAGTTCATATGTGTCAAACTTCGAATCCAAGTGTCCATCTAACACCTCTAAACTTGGAAACATTTCTTGCCTATTATTAGAAAGTCATTCATTGAGAAACTACCATCAGTTTCCTATAAATTGAGCATTCATCCTAGATCTAGGGAAGGAAGAATTTTGGTAAAGTTATGTTGTTGGATTCTCATTTTATAAGAGAGTGAACGTACTGATATGTTACTGGGATAATGTTGGATGTGATGAGGCTAGAATGAAGTTGGAGCAGGTTGACAAAAAACGATCCATTGGTTGTAATCTTCCCCTTCTACTCTTTAATAAATATTGTTGTTCATTTTCCCATACATATGTCTATATTTCTTGTGTAATGTATTCTTGAATGATGTATGTATTTTAGATCTAGTCGATTTGATTTGAGTAAGAAAAGTGGGTATCTTGTATATTGCATGTTGTTTTTTGTTCTTTGTTTGTGGTTGCAGGAATCGATCCAGCGACTTGAGTTGGATTGAGAGTGATGAAAACAATGACAGAAGGAGAAGGAGAAGCGAAAGAACCATAAGTAGGCTCCTTTCTCATTCTGTATATCTGCTGTTTTAGAGAAAGTGATAGTTATTCTTTCCTCTATTGTTCTAAGTGATAAAAACCATACTTATGGAATTTGGTTTATCCGTAGATCACAATTTTGTATAACAATGTCTAAAGGACCACCTTTCCTCATCTCAAATGTTGTCAATATTCAATGGAGTTGATCAAGTGTCAGACTTTTTAGATCTTGCATTTCTTTAATAACGGAGACTTTGGAATCGAACTTCAGAGTTAGTGATCTCAAAATTTTCTCAACAATAGTAACAACTTTTATTTCATCGCTAATATTTATCATGGAATTAACAACCACATCTACTCAAAGGAAAAAACCTACAATTTCATCATCATGCATTTTAATTGTCTCATATTGTATTCTAAACGACCATAGTTTAGCACCTTTTACCTTGGTGTCACCTGCATAACTTTGGATAAGCTTATCCCACATTGCCTTTGTTTTGTTCAACTACATTACTTTCACGAATTCAGACTCGGCCAGACTTCCCAAGATGGAATTTATAGATTTTGATGATTTTATATTGATTCTATCCTGTAGTATATGTGGGAATGGGGTTTGGATATTGATAACCACTTTTAACGATTTCCCATACATCAGCTCCCAACACCTAAAAGTATGCTCTCATCCTGACTTTCCAAAAGACAAATTTAGTACCATTAAATGAGGGTGGCCTAATAGAAAATACTCCTTCTTGACTACTCATCTTGATGGATCTCCTTCAAGTGATCAATCTTCTTCTGAAGGACCTGCTACGATACCAATTTTTGGGAAAATAATGAAGGGGGGGGGGTGAATCAGTATTTTAAAACTCACTTAAACCTTTCAATTTCTTATTCATATTTCTGTATGCTATTGTAGTGAAGTAAACATGAATGTGTACATGACTGTGATGATGATAAGTATCATATATCTAGTTAACTAAATTTTTATTTAATTCATCATTTGTTTAACTTGATACTAGTTCATTAGATATTAAGTAAACAATAACCATGAGCAGTAATAACAGAATAAACCATCACACATAACCAAGAGATAAGAACACTGGTATTTTTAGGTGGAAACCCAATGTGGGAGAAAACCATCGCTATTGTCATTTTTTCCTTCATATTTTATTATAAAGAAAACATCTTACAATATTGTACTAGCACAGACACATACTAGTACACAAGAACCCACCTGCAGAAGGATACAACCGTCTCTCCTTCTCTAGCACCCACTCGAAGGGAGATCCAACCCCCTAACCCCATTTACAAGCACCCACCGGAAGGGAGATCCAACCCCATGATCAAATTTACCATCTACAACTGGAAGGAAGGTTTGACTCCCTTACTGGAGGCTCCAGCCCTCAGCACCTATGTGGGCCATGTTTCATAATATTTAATACTAGATCGACCTGTCACAAACCATCCAAATTGTAGGCCAAATTTCATCATATTTTCGTATTGGACCCAATACCATCATTTAAGCCAAATACAAATAAAAATATTGAAACTGAATCAAATCACTGAACCAATTGAATCCCCAAATCATTGAATAAACCAACAACCAAAGAAACTAAATCAAATCATATCACTGTATCCCCCATCAGTATATCATACCACATACTATTCATTACAAAAATCAGATCATGTCACTGCAAACCCTGATTAACCACATGTCAGAATATATATGTTATTTTTTTTAATCATACCCCCGTATATATGTGATTTCCCTTAAGAGGACCTACATACATATCTCAAAATTTTGAGCACTTAAGTCTAAGTCACTATCACATTGAATCACATATTGAACCCATCACAAATCACTGAAATGGATACATATCATCACACAATAGCATCATCTTTAGTCAAAATATCATTCCATAAAACAATTCAACCCACCCAGAATTATTAAACACAGATTATCATGAGAGAGACATCATTGATGGACAGGAGAAATCATAACAGAACCAATCAACCATTATCATCAACGCATACTACAAAAGCCTTAAAAAATGTATGTGACTATTATGAATAACTTCTGCATATGTGAGTTCCTTTCATGCTTGACACATGCGTACATATATGTCCATAATGCAAAATATATACACGACAATCAAGAAGCAGATTCATGTATGTACGTGATCTTTCTGCAGCAAACCTACATATAGATCTATAATTATTGAGTCATACCTTCGCTGCACAATACAACATCTGTCAAACCCAAGTCGTAGCACACACTGTTACAGATACACATCATAAAATCATCATCACAAATGTATCAAACCATAAACAAATTATTCATTATGTATTCATTTCATATCTATTAGGTCTTATCCATCTTCATTCTCCTTGGTGAACACCTATTTCAGATCAAAACCGTTCATCAATAACCCATTATTTTTACACTTAACACTTTGATCTCCATCTCCTTTTATAGCTTAGGCCTTAGCCAATACCTTGGATCAAACCCTTAGTAATGCTTATGGTATTCTTTGACGGGATCAAATATATATTGTCATGCTTATTACAATGGCCCAATACCATGGTAAATACCCCTGGTATTTAGAATACAAAGGTATAGAAACTGTATGTGACTTTTATTCACCATACATGTGTATGTAAACAATATTTGTTCATAGGACCTATGTATGTAAGTCGTATTTATAAACAAGACCCGCGTATAATTTCCTAAACTTTATATTTATCATTCCTCTCTCTTTGAACTGATATTCCTTAGTCTAATTTCTTTGTCACATATTTATTAACATGTATACTTATCCTTCTACCATCATGTTGACATCTTTATCGAGTAGGTTTCCATCAAGGACAACACATACTCATCCTATTACAAGTAGGTCTCCATCAAGGACAACACATACTCATCCTGTTACAAGTAGGTTTCCATCAAGGATAAAAAATTATTCCATCAAGGACAACACATTAGTCATAATTCCAATAGGGATTATCACAACTCCGCCCATAGAGTGCCTCAAATGGAATCATCCTCAGTGACTCCTAATAACCATTATTGTAAGAAAACTTGACCAATGGAAGGTACTCCTCCCATCTCCTTTATTGATGCATGAAATATATCCTCAGCATATCCTCCCAAATCATGTTGACCCTCTATGTTTGTCCATCTGTCTATAGATGATAAGATGTACTAAAGGCCAATTGTTAGGTCCCTGTAATTTTTCAAATTGGAAAGACCAAATAGACAAGGGTAACATCAAACCAATTTTTGCAGTCTTAGCACCTAGCCTTCCTAGACTCAGAGAGGGCTCTCTCTATATTTGTATAAAAGGTATCACTTGTATGTTTTAGGGTTTTGGTTTTTAGGCTAGTTATAACGATAGGGTTTGTTTGTTTGTTTTTTTTGGTTGGTAGGTTGTCAAGAAGAATAGATAGAGTAAAAAAAATTCAAACCATTGGGCTATGGAGTCTGTGAAAGGCTTTAAAAGTACAATAATGAATCAAGGGTGTTTCATAGGGAAATTTAATAAATCCAAATGGATCTTAATAGCTTAGGTGGATATGAAATGAACATTAAATTGTAAATTTAGTAGGTTTAAAGGGAAATTAATAATCCTTTAACATACTAGAACAAGAAAATCCTTTAAGATTACTATGCTTAAGAAAGAACCAAAGTGCAGGGCACACCATAAACCTCTTTGACCAAACCCTAGTAAAAAAACTTCAAGACAACAATCCAGTAATCATAGAGAGTAGTTAAGGTTTCTCTAATCATTAATTTTAGAAAAAGAGAACAATTAAGATAATAATTCAATGAAACTAAAGAGCATTTAAGAATTCTTTAATCAAACTTCAAAGAAGGCCTTTAAAGCAACAGTTCAAGAACAGCCAAAGGATAGGGAAAACCATGGATTTCTTTGGCTAAACTCTACTAGGTAAATTTCAAGACAACAAACTAGATTCTCTAATCAAACCTAGTGGAGGGAAACATTTAAATGACAAAAATCAAACAAACTTAAGGTGTCTCCAACAAAATGTCTTAAGCTAAACTTTTTGTTCTATCATAAGAGAAATTAATGAACAATATGAAATACATAAGGAAACAAGTGTAAACTGGGAACAACATCACCATTGACAAAGTTCATGAATCTAGTAAATGTGCTAGTTCCATTGATATTCAGTCCAAAAACATATTACAAAGCTCCAAAGCCAAAAACTCTTTATCACTCCAAGTCTATGTGATTTTCATCTCAATAATCAACCAGCCAACAAAATTATGAAGCCTTACATGCAGAATTTAACTTGCAAATGATAAATTAAACCCTAGATATGGTTTTAGAAGTCATTACTTACATCATGAATGCATTTGACCATTGATACCATGCAAGGTCCAAGGCACAAATATTCCAAACTCATTAATTGCAACAATAACTTCTAACATAAATTCTAAGCTAAATTTGGAATTATTTATCCTTTAAGCCCTCAAAACATATTTTTTTAATAAATTTGATGTCTTTTTTTGACTTTATGGCAAGGGCGCAGTGCCAAGGTACAAGGGCGCAGCGCCATGTCAAACACGCAGCGCCAAATCACGAAAAATCACCTATTTTGCAGCTAAGATTTATAGGACTTCCGAGTGTCCAAATGAGCTCCATGATAGCTCATTGGAAACCCTATATTGTCTAGTATCTAAATATGCATTTTGTTTCTAGAATAGTTTCCATTTACCTGCTCAAAAATCCATTCTCCCAATACTAATAAGGGCGCAACGCTAGTGCTGAAAATAGGGCAGAAAGGTGCTTTATTTATGGTTTTTTGCCCTTTTGAGGGACCAATTCTACTCCAAATGACTTGAAATTTTCAGAGGGTGATTTTCTAGGAATGAGAAACATGAATGTGTAAACATTTTCTCAATTTAGTGCCCTAAAAAAGAGCATTTTTTTGGCCGTTTTTTTTGCTGGCAAAATAGTGAAAATTTAAAAATTTGCAAAAAGATGCAAAAAATGGATTTTGTCTTATTGATCATGTTTGGGAGGCTTGTAGGGATACATAAGCAAGGATTTCAAGTTTATCCTTCTCCTTTGCCTCATTTGGGGCTTGAATCTTTGCAAGGTATCTTTTGATCTTGGCCCTTTCAATCTTGTTTCTTAACGCATAATGCTTTGCCATCTTCTTCTGAAGTTCAATTTTTTCCTTCTCAAGTTGACCCTCTAGGTGTACATTGGCTCTCTCTAGAAAATATTCTCTATCATAGCTGATCTCCATGGCAAGCATCTCACTTGGAGTAAGCTTCTCTGCCAACTCTGTCTCTTTCTCTCTTTCCCGGCCTAAGGCCTTCTTCAACCCAATTGTCCTTGGCCTCTTCCTAGGAAGTTGTTCTTCCTCATCCTCAATGTCATCTAGAGTGCCCAAGGTTTCATCTAGCTTAGCCTTGGCTCCTCCAACCTCTTTCCAAGATCTGATATCTCTGACCTCATTGATGGCCTTCTCTATCTCTAACTTCTTATTTTCTACCTCAAGGAATTTGATCACATTCCTTGCCCTGGTAAGATCGACTTGTAGCTCCCTAATCTGGGCATCCTTGCTCTTGATCAAGATTTTTTTAACCCTCTCCTCATCCTCACTCTCAAGGTCAATAAGTTGAAACTCTTGTTCAGTTTCATGCTTGTCTTCCTCCTCTTCAACATTGACCTGCTCTTCAACCTTTTCCTTGCCTTTGTCAATTTGTTTTGTTGATGTAGAAGGTAGGGCCCCTTCCACAATATATGGATAAAATACCTGCCTATGACCTCTTTGATAGGTCAAATAAAAATGCTCTATGTCAACCATATCAATTTCATCTATCTCACTTCCATCTGCCTCACTGCCATTTGTCTCACTACCATCTACCTCATTGTTTGATGTTGTGGTGTCATGAGATGAGGGTGAAGGGCTATGGGAAGGTGATGAAGGAGGATCATCAAGAGGTGAGGGAATTTGAGTGGATGGTGATGTGGAAGGGTCATCCTGGGATGAAGGAATGTGAGTGAGTGGGGATGTGGGAATAGCAGGAAGTGATGGAGAAATAGGAATGAGAGGATGAGATGAAAAAGGTATTTCTTGCTGATGATGGCCTTGTGGAGCAGTAAATACCTCATTGGAAATGAAGGTCTCCCATGGAATACCTTTCTTTTGTAGTTGGTGCATAACAACCATTTTGATAAGTGAGTGATGTAAAAGGATTTGCATCTGTTGAGGGTAGTTTCTCTTTTGCACTATGTATGCCATTTTATCAATGCTTTGATAAAGGTAATAGGGTATGTGCAACATCCTCACTCTAGTAAAATTCATAAGCAGCCTGATGTGGTATGAGTAAAGATGGGAGAACCTTCTTTCACATGTGAAATACTTCATGATTATCCTCATAATAGCTGCATATATATCAAGCAAGTGAGAGAAAGGAAAGATGGATTTGTTGTGATCTTTATACCCGGGCTTAAGGTATGGCTCAAAGTAAATCATGCCAAGGTTAGCTTGCTTGAACCATTTATCCCCTACACTAGGTATGCTTGTGGAATTGGAAATGGCATCTGTAGATAGCTCAAAGGTGAACCCTACAAGATTAACTTGTTTTTCATGCAAGTTAATGATAAATAGTCTAGTTAGCTGAGGGTGGTTTTGCACCTGTTGCACCTTTTCACAAAATTCATAGCATCCTACATGCTTGAAACAAGAAACAGTAAGGGGAGATGACATGATCTCTCTTGTATTGGGGGGTTCAAATCTATTTATCTTGCCTCCTTTATGATCATGCCTCCTTGGAATCTGGGCCTCCACACCACTTTCTTCACCCTTAGACATTTTTAAATCCGCTTTTATAAAACCTTGGAGTGTAAATGGAAATGAGATGAAGGGATGGTAATGAAAAGATAGCCTTGCAAATGAGGGAATGAGTGAGTGAGGGTATAGGTGTATCAGAAGGAGTGAGAGGCTAAAACAACTCAATGACAACCCTCCAGTTGTGAAATTACCCTTTCTATCACTGACACTCTTTCTAGGAAGATGAAATGAGGTTCAAACAGTGATTTCAAGCTTTTAAATTTAGGGTTTCTCTTAGGGTTTGATTTCATTCATTAAGAAAACACCAAAATTTCTTGAAGATTGGTGTATGGTATGTACTTACCTCTTCCCAGTGCTTTAGAAGACTTTGGAGGAAACTTGAAAGGGTTTTGAAGTGGTTTGAATGGTTGGAGGGATTAGAAATCCTTCCTAACCAAGGGCATAGCGCCAAAGTTGAGGGTGCAGCGCTAGGCTGAGCGTGCAGCACCAGTTGCTGAGGGCGCAGCGCCAAGAGAAAACTTCACAGGGTGTGTCGAAAAAGAGTGCAGCTCTCTGCTAGGTGCGCAGCGCCACTTCCCAGGTGTGCAACACCTTCACAAAATGAACATGGAAGAAATTTCAAATGCGCAGCGCCAGCTTCTAGGGTCGCGGCGCCAAAAGACTTTGCCCAATTTCGACTTGAAAACTCACAAATTCTCATCTCTTGAGTGCTCTTGATCTTTTGAAATGCAACAATGAATCTCTTGAAGTGTTAGATGAGCTTTATAGGAAAATGGAAGTTTTATTTAATTTGGTAAAACCCACTTTCTAATGTTTTTAAAGTCATTTTTCCTTTCTCACTGATATTCTTTACACTTTTTCTTACAGGTTTTCTTAAGTCATAAAGTTGCTTCTTCTTGGCACAATGAGGCTTGCCATCTGTATCTTGAAAACTTTGGGATTAAAACATGCAGTATCATCTTTAAAACCTTCTCTTCTTTCCACCATGGAGTTCAACTTTTCACCTTCTCTAGCCACTTCCTTCAAAACCCTAATTATTTGCAGTCTTTATAGCAACCATCAGTGTTGTCTTTTAAGTTCTTTATAGCCCTTTCAAGTTCATTCATTTATATCTATTTCACCTCACCTTTTCCATTTTTCTTCAATCTATTCTGATATACTTTCTTCATGTTTGGCCTTATGTGCTTCCTCCATGTCCTTTTCTACAAGGGATCATTTTTTTGGCACTCAACTGGACCATCAAGTTCAAAACCCTAATTATCTACAAGAATAAGTGTTTCCATTTACTTGGATGTAAGTGGTTTTCATTGAGGAGTAGACAATCCACCTTATCAGTACCTTCTGCTGACACAACTTTCAACACTCCTACAGAAGTGCCAAACTTTGTCCATTTTTCTCATTTGCAGACTTTGAACTAATGAGGTAATCTTCTTTGGAAATATTTTAGGTCCTTCTTGAATAACCATGTCTTGACATTCTATTACATATAAGCCAGATTCTAACAAAGGAAAAGTAGTGCCTGAAACATCAAATGATGACCTCAAAACATGTGAAACCCTAATGCTCTAGTGGGAGGGTCATTTGACCTGATTTTGACTGGGATTTGACTTAGAGTTTTTCAAGTGAAAAACATAGTATTTTCAAAAGTTTTGTATTGAAGATAAAAATCCAATGTACTTTATTTATCTAAAGAGCCTACAGAGATATTTTTGAGACCATCAATGATTGAGGAACGTGGGGAACATGGGAATGAGTTAGCTATAGGAAACCCTAGAGGGAGGATGGAGTTATGGATAGGGGGGAAATAGGGAAATGAGGTCATAGGCAGGGAAGGAGGATTAAAATGAGAGATATAAGCCCATAAGGAGTTTTTAGGAACAACAGGGTGACCATGAAATGGGAAATTGATGGAATAGTGAAAAAATTTCTATAAGGATAATGAAGGCAGTGAGATTTATGAAACTCGAGATATTTATGGAATATTGTTTTCAGAAATCTATAAACACCCTTTAGTCATCCAAAGATAGTGAAAAATATTGATGACTAACAGTTTCTTCACTTGGGGAGGGCAGCTCCTTTCAGGAGGTGTCAAGAACCTCAAATTTGAGATCTCTAATTTTGCAAATAAGAAGCCTCACATGCTTGCTGATTTACTCATGTTCTTTCATTTTTCAAGACTGATATTTGCTGTTGTTCTTGGAAGCCATGATCTTACAATCCGAAAAAAAACATGATTGCTTGAATATCAACCCTACCTACCCATCATACTTTTCCTAACATTTTTTCTTTGTTTGGGCGCATTTGGATTGGCAAACCCTGGACATCAATTTTCTTTTGAAAGCATAAAAAATATCTATGTTCACCCTTATAATTTCCAAGTGCTCAGATTAGGCTAATGAGCTCTTTTATTCTCTACCTAATCTACTTATCTATCAAGTTTAAACAGTTTGACAGATTTTCATTCTCTAACCTATTCTATTTCTTAATGCAACTCTTCAATCTATGCTTAATTATTCAGCTATAGTATCAATCCTTCAAGTTCAGCTAGTTGATGAGAAGAGAGATAGTTTATTTTATAGAGGAAAAGGAGGAGGTTGGGATCCCTACAAAGGTGGGAGGGATTCCTATTCTTTAGGAGAGTTCCAAGGGAGGTGGAAACTACTAACTAAAGGAGGGAGTCCATGGTTGTTTCAGTTCAACCACTCCCAATGTCTCATCCTCGAGGTGGTTGGAATGGAACCTCCGCCTCTATTTTTTTTTTAAATTCCATAAACAACTTGGCATGGGTGCTTAACTGGGACAGAGTGCCAACTAGCGCGGGCTCAGTGTTAATTTTCCAGCTCGGCGCAGGAGTGTAACTAGCTACTCATTCCAAGGAAAAAACAAGGGTTTTTACAGTCTTACTCAAGGAATTGTCAACAGGAGGAATATTTCTCTCATGTAAAGGGATGCAATGATGTTCTTTGCAAGGCATGACACTTCTTATTAGTCACAGAAATGACCCTCCAATGTGTGATTTGGGGATTGTAGGGACAGTGACAAAAAATTTTGTAACATATGCCCCCTAAAGCATGAGATCTGAGGGAGAGGGAGGGGCAAAATGCTTTATGAGAATGCATTTGAACCAAACACCACTGTCGGAAAACTTGCAATTACAAATACAACTGATATCTATGATACATGAACATGTGGCATGGGCGCAACCATCCATAATAGAGTACAATAAAACTAAGATCTGAGGTATGGACGCAGCCATCCAGGAGTAAGGATCAACAAATAGACTCAGGTATGGTCTCATCTATCCAATCAAAAGAGTCATGTAATAAGTCATGATAATCCACAAAAATCCGCAGCCTCAATTTTATCAGCCAAAACCCAGGGTCTTGCACTCCATCTCGACCCGAACAATTACAATTTCAAGCATGCGAATGTATGAGTTGAAGTTGAACATGCAATAAAATCATCTAATTACTAGCCAATGATGAAAGTCGTTAACAGACACGAGAGAAACCATCAATGATGACGATGGCCCTCAAGGTACAAATGGTACAATCTACGGAATGTGAATAGTGATCTAACATCAAACACCCGCAGAATCATTCGATTGAAGTCCAATGATGTGATCCTTGCGTCAAATGCGAAAAACCTGCCATTGAGGCATGCAGGCTCCAAGGTACCAAAAGGGAGTCTCTAGATCAAATTCCAGGATAATGAGCTGAAGTCAATAGGAAGTGACCTAGTCGATGGTGGGCCATAATGTTTCCCACATCATCGACACGAGACAGAGGAACATGATGAAAGTGAATCAGGACTAACAGGGACTCAGAGGAAAGTTGACAAATGCAAAGGAAAAATTATCTTGAACATATCAGCGACACGACACTGGATTTGGCAGTATTTGACATCAAGGGATATGAGGTCATGATGACGTGGCAGAGAGAAAATTAGAGGTCAAAAGAGATTACCCAAACCCATGAAGGCAAACAATGACGAAATGAGATGTCCCCAACCCGACACAAATGCAGACAAGTGTCATGTTCAAGAGTGACATACTGCCAACATAACTAAAACCGGGTTCCATTTTCCCCCACCATTTCTAGCGAGTACCCCAATTATTTTTAAAACAAGCTTGAAGGGGATAACATATGCTTGCACTGTAAGTTTGTCCTTTGGACAAATCCAACCTAGTACATTTTACGAGCCCTAGGAAGGAGGAACTCGAGTAACGTCATGGTGACAAAATCCAATGTCATCAGGTTTTAACGAGTCTGACAAAGGGATAACTCGACATCTTTTCATGTTTAGAGATTTTGAAGAGAAGGCAGAAAAGAAAACTCCGTCATGACCCTTTTCGTAAGTAGTCTCTCAGATTTGAAAAGGTAGAAAACAATATCTGAAAGAACCTCTTAGTCGCGATAGGCTAAGGTATTCCTTTTTCATAAATAATATATCCCAGCCCAAAAAAGGGGTGAAAGTATACTGGTTAGATATCTCTTTGCAGTCATTTAACGAGTTCGAAACGACAAGAGTCTCGGCAATATTTTCAATTTTAGAGAGTCAGAAAAGAGCTGAAAGATGACTCCTCCTGGAGGAACGAGTGATATAAAGGGTAGCAACTGGTTCCGGTGATGGTGGAACTGCTCAGAATAAGATAAAGGTCAAGAGGTTGGCTAACAAGACCACTCATTGCAGTGGTTCCTCAGGAATGGGTAAAACAACCAAGTGAGGGCATATGATCGACCGAGCAGACGGTAATGATGGAATGAGAAAACCAAAGCTCATTTGGAAGAACATGCTGATAAAATGGCAATCACAAAAATAAGAATGATTTCATTTTTACATAAGCTTGAAATCATGAAACTCTGCTTGAGGTTGGTTTCATTTTTACACAAAATTGAAACTGAAACAAACTATGCTTGAAACCAGTTTCATTTTTACACAAGCTTGAAACAAAAATAAATTATGCTTGGGATTGGTTTCATTTTTACACAAGCTCGAAAAAAATATAAACTATGCTTGAAAAATGGGCATGCCCCCAACATGGTGACTCAATTCGAGGTACAAGCCCCCCAAGCTTCAGTGCATTCACCGGAGTAGACTGCTAGTTATTGACAGGTGGATGGAATGAAGGTTCAATTACAAGAAAAATACTCGACTCGGATTTTACGAGATCGTAAAAATACTTGAATTGAACATAAACGTGTATCATTGTTTTAACGAGGTTGACATATTAAAAGAACTATCCTCATGAGCTAATTCATTTTTTATCGAGGTTGATACAGAAGACGAACTATCCTCGGATGACCTTGTTTCACTTTTAAGGAGCTTGACACAAGAAAACAAACTCTACTCCGAAGAGATTGTTTCATTTTTTAGGAGCTTGACACAAGAAAAAGAACTCTGCTCCGAAGAGATTGTTTCATTTTTTAAGGAGCTTGACACAATAAAATGAACTGTGCTCCAACGACCTTTACCATAACGAATAAGAGGTCATAGTTTCCAAGAGGTTCAAATCTGTGTTAGAAAATTAAATATTACAGACCAATGAAACACATAAAATATGCGAAAAACACAAGCACACAAAACACATAAAAATAGAGAGACACAGATATACGTGGTTCACCCAGTTTGGGCTACGTCCAACCCGAAAAGCTATTCCTTCCTTTCTATTATCCAACAAAATGAAGAGACACAACCTACAGCAAATCCGTTGTAATATCCTTTGTTCTCTCTCACGGTCTCCCTCTCTATTTCTCGCTCTGAGAATACACATACCATACACAGACGTAATACAATACCCTCATAAAAGGGAGGGGTTGCCTTCTAGGGAAAAAAAACCCTAAACTAAACACAACTTCTATCGTCAAATCATCCACCTAATGAACGTACCAGATTGACTAGAAATTACTATACTTTTGCAAGGCAATTTTACATCTATTCTTAGCTTCGGGGGCGCTATCCCCAAAACCCCCCGGTAGGGGGAGGCTCCATAAAGTCGTTAGCCTACCCCTCGACCCCCCCAAGTAATCATTTAACATTTAAACGAGACAGTGGTCCAACGCCGTGATAATAGCCAAGCAAGATAATCGTGGCTCCACACCCAACACCTCCCACTTAGAGACCGATTGTAGCAAATCGCACCGCCCGTTTACTGCTGTCGACTTTGGACTACAGCCATCTTCATCGTCATCCTTGAAGAACAATTGAAACTGAGCATGTTCTCAGTTTCTCCCTGGTTACAACTTTTGTTAGCATATCTGCAGGATTCTGGCTAGTGTGTATCTTTTCCAGCTTCAACTCTCCATCTTCCAATACTGACCGTATGAAATGGTACTTGAGATGTATGTGTTTAGTCCTAGAATGAAATGTTGAGTTCTTTGCAAGATGAATAGCACTTTGGCTATCACTATATAGTGTGCCCATATCATGATTCTTACCCAATTCATCCATAAACCTTTGTAACCAAATCATTTCTTTACTAGCCTCTGTAGCAGCAACATACTCGGCTTCTGTTGTTGAAAGTGCAACAACACTTTGAATTTTTGAAACCCAACTGACAGTTGTTCCACCTACAGTAAATACATATCCTGTAGTGCTCCTCCTGTTATCTCTGTCACCTGCCATATCTGCATCAACATATCCCTGTAGAGCAATGTTTGAACCACCAAAGCATAATGTTTGATTTGTGGTACCTCTCAAATATCTGAGAATCCATTTTACTGCCATCCAATGTTCTTTTCCTGGATTGTTCATGTACCTACTTACAACTCCTACTGCATGTGCAATATCAAGTCTTGTGAAGACCATTGCATACATTAAGCTTCTAACTGCTGATGCATATGGAACTTTAGACATATATACCATTTTTCTGTGGGTCTTGGGGCACATCTCCTTACTAAGTTTGAAATGGCTAGCAAAAGGTGTACTAACTGGTTTTGCATTCTGCATATTAAATATTTTCAACACCTTTTGTATGTACTCATTCTGAGACAGTGTTAATTTGCGATTTTTCCTGTCTCTATTTATTCTCATACCAAGGATTTGTTTTGCAGCTCCCAAATCCTTCATTGCAAATGAATTTGCCAATTTTCTTTTGAGCACATTTATTTCCTGCATGTTAGACCCTGCAACAAGCATGTCATCTACATACAATAACAATATAATATAGTTGCCATCATTTTTCTTTTTCATATAAACACAATGATCAGAGTGACATCTAGTATAACCTTGTTCAGACATAAACCTGTCAAATTTTAGATACCACTGCCTTGGAGCCTGTTTTAAGCCATACAAGCTCTTATTTAACCTGCGCACTAATTTTTCCTTCCCTTTGACCTCATATCCTTCGGGTTGCTCCAGATAGATCTCTTCCTCCAAATCCCCATGGAGAAATGTTGTCTTTACATCTAGCTGTTCAAGATGTAAATCTTCCGTTGCTACAAGACTTAAAATAGTTCTGATTGAAGTCATCTTAACAACAGGAGAAAATATTTCATCAAAATCAATACCTTTCTTTTGTGCAAACCCCTTCACCACAAGTCTAGATTTGTACCTCTGTTTTCCTCCATCTTCTTCCTTTAGCCTGTAAACCCATTTATTCTGCAATGTAGTTTTACCTGCAGGCAACTTGACTAAGTCCCAAGTCTGGTTATGCATTAAGGAGTCCATCTCTTCTTCCATGGCTAGCTCCCACTTCTTCCTGCTTTCAACCTGCATTGCTTCTTCATAACATTTAGGTTCACCAGAATCAGTCAACAATAAATAATATAATGAAGGAGAGTATCATTCAGGGGGTCTACTTATCCTGGTAGATCTTCTAACACCACTTTCAGGTGTTTGAGGTGCCTGTTGCTGTTCTGGTAGTTGTTGTTGCTGTGTTTGTTGATTATTATTATTTTCAGGCACCTTTACTTTTTCAGTTATCTCATCAAGAACCGTGTATTCCTTGCTTTCTTTTTCCTGTTTCTTTTCCTGCAACTGATTCTTATACAAGACCTTTTCATTGAATATTACATCTCTGATCCTAATGATTTTGTGATTTTCATAATCATATAAGCGATAACCAAAATAATTAACACCATATCCAATAAAGGTACATTTCTTTGATTTTGCCTCAAGCTTTGTTCTGTTTTCTTTAGTAATATGGACAAAGGCCTCACAGCCAAAAGTCTTTAAAAAAGAGTAGTTTACCTTTTTACCTGTCCATGCTTCCTCTAGAATATCACCATCCTCTAGAGGGACAAAGGCCCTATGTTTATTATATAAACAGCATTATCTACAGCATCTGCCCAAAATTGTAAAGGCAATCCTGCATGCAATCTCATGCACCTTGCACACTCCATGATTGTTCTATTCATCCTTTCTGACACACCATTTTCTTGTGGTGTTATTGGAACTGTCTTCTCTCTGTGAATTCCATGCTATAAACAGTGTCTATCAAACTATTTGCTGCAATATTCACCTCCATTTTCTGATCTGAGACACTTCAACTTCCTTCCTGTCTCAATCTCAACCAAAGATTTCCAGTTCTTGAAAGTATCAAATACATAAAATTTATTCTGAATACAATAAATCTGATTTTTTCTAGTTGCATCATCAATAAAAGTAACATAATAACGAGAGCCACCAAGAGATGATACCTGAGCAGGTCCTCATACATCTGTATGCACAAAATCTAATTTTTTGTTCTTCTTTTCTTTCCCAACTCTAAAAAATCTGATTCTCTTTTGTTTTCCATAAATGTAATTCTCACATAAATCCAAATCAACATTCTTCAAACCCAGCAACAAATTTCTTGAGAGAAGAATCTTCATCCCCTTCTCACTCATGTGTCCAAGCCTATGATTCCATAATGTTGCATCTACTCCTTTGGAAGTTAAAGCATTAACAGAGTTAGAAATAGCATTGCATAAATACAATGTACCAACCTTTTCGCCTTTTGCTATTACCAGGGCTCCTTTGGTGACCTTCCATGTTTTATCAGTGAAAGTTGTCACGCAACCTTCACTGCCTAACTTCCCTATTGAAATCAGATTTTTCTTCAGATCTGGAACATGCCTTACCTCCTTTAATAGCCATTGGTTTCCATTTTTTTGTTTTAAAAGAACTTTACCCATTCCAACAATTTTACAGGGTTTATCATCACCCAAATGGACTTGTCCAAAATCTCCTTGAACATAGTCATGAAAATATTTCTTATCAATTCTGGCATGGAATGAGGCCCCTGAATCCACAACGAATCAGTAACATTTTCTAAAGAAAGAATCAAAGCATCTTGTAACACATCACCTGTCACGTTTGCTTCATGATTGTTTTCTTGTTGTGCATCTCCTTATTTTCCCTTCCGAGATCTAAAGTCTTTCTTTAGGTGTCCTTTCTTTCCGCATTTCAAGCACACTATCCCCGATCTGGACTTGAATCTTCCTTTCCTTGATTTGCTGCGATATCCCAAGCTCTTTCCTCTTTCCATGCTTCTTCCCCTAGAATTTTCACTCGAAGCATTACCCGATGTCTCACTAGAGATTTTTTGTCGCCCTCGCTAAGGATAGCACCGACAACATCATCAAACTTTAAAGTACTAGATCCAAAGACAGAGTTACTAATGGCCATAACTAAACCGTTCCAAATTTCTGGCAATGAGAACAGAAATAAAGAGCCCTAACTTCATCATCAAATTTCACCCCTACAAAACTTAACTGACTGGTAACTGTATTAAAATCATTTAAATGGTCTGCAACAGATCCACCATCTGACATCTTCATATTAAATAAACATTTCATAAGAAATACCTTGTTTGAAGGCGAGGGTTTTTCATATAATTTCTCCAATGCCTTAATAAAACCCTCTGTTGTTGTTTCCTTCGAAATATTGAAAGTTACCGACGCCTCAAGGCACAACCGTACTGTTCCGAGTGCCTTTCTATCGAGAATCTCCCATTCTACATCTGTCGTAGTCGTCGGCTTCTTTGTTTTTCTGCTCAATGGTAGGTACATATCTTTCTGAGACAAATAATCTTCCATATACATCTTCCACAACGGGAATTTTTGGCTGTTAAATTTCTCGACCCTAAACTTACCATATTCCGCCAATACTCCCACTCGAACCAAGAACCCTTCTTTCATGCGCGTTTATCAGCCAAATAGACCTTCGGCTCTGATACTAGTTGTTAGAAAATTAAATATTACAGAGAAATGAAACACATAAAATATGCAGAAAACACAAGCACACAAAACACATAAAACCAGAGAGACATAGATATACGTGGTTCACCCAGTTTGGGCTACGTCCACCCCGAACAGCCAGTCCTTCCTTTCTATTATCCAGCAAAATGAAGAGACACAACCTACAGCAAATCCGCTGTAATATCCTTTGTTCTCTCTCACAGTCTCCCTCTCTGTTTCTCGCTCCGAGAATACACATACCATACAGACACACAATACAATACCCTCATAAAATCAAGGGGTTTCCTTCTAGGGCAAAAAACACTAAACTAAACATAACTTCTACCATCAGATCATCCGACTAATGAACGGCCCAGATTGACTGGAAATTACTATACTTTTGCAAGGCAATTTTACATCTGTTCTTAGCTTCGGGGGCGCTGCCCCCGAAACCCCCTGCCAGGGGGGGGGCTCCATAAAGTCGGAGTCGTCCCCCCCTGGACCCCCCAAGCAGCGTTTAATTACGGGCGGCGTTGCCACCCCATTAAGGTACAGGGGTCTAATGCTGTGATACAAAATAAACAACATAATCAGGCTCCACACCTATTGATGTTCCTGAGTTTTGATAGATTGGCTAACCAAAAGACAAGGCAACATCAGAACCAATTTTTAGAGTTCCAGGATCTAGTCCTCCTGTTCTCAGAGAGGGATCTCTCAAATTGTTTGCAAATATATGTCTTGTTTGCTTTTAAGTATTTATTTTAGACTAGTTATTAAGTACAGGTGTTTGTTTTGTTTATTTATTTGGTCGAATTGGCACAGCAAAATATGAAAGGTATAGGTAGTATAGATAGAAAGAATAAGTATCAGATTCATTGGGCAATGGAGTCAAGAAGAGGTTTATGAAAAACTCGTCAATGGATATGGGATATCAAAGGGAAAATATAACTTGGTTGCAGGATCCTTTAGTTTTTATGAATGAGAAGGACATTAATGATTTTGAAAAGAGAAGTTTAATTCTCAACAAAAGGAACTTGAAAACATAACTTGAACAATAAAGAGGTATTTGATAGACAGGGCGAACCATGAATTCTACAAACCACACTTTAAGAAAATAATGATTTCAAGACAACTTTCAAAATGAAATCTAAGATTCGGGAGCACATCCTATTTCCTCAAAGATTTTATTTCAAAGGAGTTAGAAAACATAAAATATTCACTGATAATTGTAGTCATAGAAGAGGGAACACCTAACACATCTATGATCACAACTATAAAGACCTTTAAAATAATTATTCAAGCAGAGACAAAGGGTATGATCGAAACAAACCTCCTTGGCTAACTATAAACAATGGTACTTCAAAAACAGTTTTCAAGTGGCAGCGGACAAGCAGGGAAAACCATAAATCATGTTAAACCAACTATTTGAACTGTTAGAGAAATAAAAAAGAATGAGGATAAAAGAGAAAGATTAAAGACTCTAAAATACCTCAGTAGAAGAAAACATAAAACAGTGAAGGATAAACAGGTCTAAGGTGCTTCTAGGAGTCCTTTCTTAGCCTAAACTTTTCATCCTACTGTAGTAAGAATTTATGAAACATAATGAAAATAGGAAAAACAGCAGACAGTTCAAAATACATCATCAACAGCCAAGCGCAGGGATCCAATGATAGAACCTTCTCAAGAACAAGCATGTCAAAACATAATCCAGCTTCCAAGACTTCGATTTATTCTTCAACTTCAACAGACTATGTATTATTTCAGAGAGTTCCAATGTTACAACTAGTGACCAACCAACCAACTTCTCATCTTCTTTAGAATTATTTATAGAAGAAATGAGGAGGTGGAAGAGTTCTAGGGTTGAGTATCATTAATTCTATACTAAATGCAACTCCTAGCCTTGAAAACCATGCAAGGCATAAGGCAGGAATTCATTTAATTCTAACTTTGTTTTATTAACTCTGTTTTTTTCTTTTTTAGGCTTAATGGGTAAAAAGATTGACTTTAAGGCACTTTCTTATCTTTACAATAACTTTACTGACAGATTAAAATATGTTCTTTTGTTTGTAATAACTGTTAGCTATCTTTAGTCTTAATGTTACTAACTGAGATTTGATCCGAGTGTTCCTTTGAGGCAGAGAGGCTGCAGGTGGAAATTTTGGTAACTGGGGATTCAATTAGCCGCTCTGACGTGGCATTCGAGGTCTTATGGATATGTCTTCATTTGTGGATTAGGCCTTTGATTTTTAATTTGTGCCTTGATCCTTTCAAGCTTTGGTTATATCTTTAATCCTCTGATTATGCTATGATCCTCTGTCTCTGATACAGATATTCTTTAATCACCTGATGTTCACTGTGTTTGTTGTTTTTTAGGTGCGCAGAGGGTTTACACAGGTGGAGGTTTTTGTTTTAATGAATTGATGATCATGACTCATCAATCCAAACTTGAGAAATCAAACCCCTTTAGATCCCGTCTGACTTGTATCTAAGGCCATGGGGATCATCATCCTTGGCCTATGATACTGTAACTGGCTGCGAGAATATTTTACCCTTTAATTTATAAAACTTGCATAAAACAAACAATCGTTATTTAAATCCTACGGAAATAGGTTTAAAACTGCTTAGGATGGTTCATGAAGGTGGTCTGGAGCTGTGAGAATGGATGAATGCAGCAGTAGAAGGGAGAAACCCTTGGCATAAGTGAAGAAGGGTTTTGAATTTTTGACTTTGGCGCGACACTGAAGAAGAGTGGTTTTGCAAAACCACTGGTGGTTATCACGCAGCGAAATGGGGGAAAGCGATTTTGGGTGAATGGAACGCGATTCCATTCATCAATCGACATGTGGAAAATGAAAACCACTTTTATCACTCGAAAGTAGCACACTGGGAAGAGGGGTCAAAAATTACGCGATATGGATCGTTGGTCATCGGATGATCGTCGGGAGATCGGATGGTGCATGTAGAACACGATGAATGGAAAGATGCAAGGGCGAAAAGGTAGGTAGGGTCCATGATGGCATATGCAAATGTGTCGCGGAGTGGGTTCAATGGTGAGATCGGGTTAAGTCATGGTCGTTGGATCATCAGATCGGACGGATAGGATCTAAAAGAAGGAGAGGATATGAATGGAGGAAAAGGTAAGGCATGTGTAAGGGCAGAAGGATGAATGCCCGACAGACGTTGATCTGCAGAGATCAACGGTCCAGATCTATTAAAAAACATAAAGTCGGAAATGGAAAAATAGAAGGAAAAAAAGGGGTTTTGGCATGGAGGTTTGAAACTTTAAGCGCCCGATTGCGGGGCTTCGGCCATATGAGAAGAAGGGCTGAAGGTTTATAAGCTCCTAGGGGCTTAATAATTTTAGAATTTCAAAGGGCTGGTTTTAGGCCAAAAATAGAGATTTTAAGGCCAAAAGATGGTCCCGAAAGATAAGAGAAGGATTTTTAAACCAAATGAAAGGGAGATATAAGGTTTAAAGATGGTTTTGGAAGGGTTAAAGAGTCAAATAAAGGTTTTATGGATAAAATGGAGAATGAAATGGAGAAGTGTAATGAGGGAAAATGGAGCTTCTCAAGCAGTCTTTCTCTTATTAAACAGCAGGTTCTTTAGGGCTGATAGTGAAACAGCAGTGAGATTAACTCAAAGGGTAATAATCATCATAAAACTTCAAAAGATGATAATTTTTCAAAGGGAACTATCTCTTGAATGTTTAAAATGCAAGCTTAGCCACCATTAAATATAACATAATTTATAGGTGGCTAATAGTGGCTCCACTTGGGGAGGACAGCTGGTTAATTAGGTGTCCAGAACCTCAGCTATTGATCTCTGGATTTTTAGTAAACCAGTGCCTTCATCCATTGGGTAGAAACTTTATTTTCCTTTAGCTGACCTTTCCTTGATTTGATAATCTCTGCAGCAATCTGAAACAATGGAATTCTATCAAAACAACATCTCTACCTACCCACTCCTACGATTCTAACATTTTTTCTTCTTCGAAGTGCATTTGAACTAGCAGACTCTTTTCATTAACATTTTATTCTTTTTGAAAACAGGAAACTAATCTATTTCTACTCTTATTTCTCCATGAGTTCAGATTAAGCAGTTGAACTCATAAGTTTCTCTACCTAACTACTATCTGTCAAGATTAGACTATCTTACAGACCTTTATTCTCTAAATTCTAAAACATAAACTTAAAAGTAGCCAAGCCAGGATACATTTTGACTTGCTGCAGATATATGGCATAAAAGCAAGCTGCACATAGATTTTTTTTGCAGAAAAGTAAAACAAAATTGTGAAGGCCTAAGATTTGAAATCTAAAACATCCTTCATTATCTCTTCAGCTCTGATTTTGAATTTTTTTGAGCTTTATTTTATCTCTTTTTTGGTTCAAGTTTTAATCATATTGGAACCAGTTTGTTTTCTATCTTTGGCTCAAGATTTAAACTGATTAGAGCCATTCTTCTTTTGAAACTCATAGGTTCAGATATTAAATTTGTTTGAACATCCATTTCCTCTATCCTAATCTACTTTATTGATAAGCCAATATTGTGCGGTTTGGCTGATCTAATTCACTAACCTATCAGTAATAAATTGAAAATCTACTTAGTCATGATTAGGTTGTATGACTAACTAGAAGTGTGTTTTTAGGAGTGGCATTTGAGCTTGCACACTTTCAGATTTTGTCTCTCTTTTTGGTATGGGGCTGTACCTTTCTTATTTTTATCTGCCCTCTTTTCTTCTTGTATTGTTCTTGTATTTCTAGTTTTCTAACTTTGAATGCAAAAATCAAAAACTAACTAAATGCTCAAAGCTGAGCTTTATTTTCATTCCTATCTAACCTACTCTAACTTGGAATATTTACATTTTTAACTTACAAACTCTCTTTTCCAATACATCCAGTCAATCAGATGGTTCCATGACTAGTCTTTGCTCATCTCTTTGGGCATGTAGGACAGATAGGGGCATTCCCATTTGCTTTGTTTCTCAGCAGCAGTTCTAAAATATTTTGTTGTACGGTGATATCATGTTGTTTGAAACCTTTATCCCTTCTTCAGATGTCTTCAGGAAATATACATAGGGATCTTGAAATAATTCCTAGTTAGGAGTATCTGGAAGATGTGTTTCAACCAAGATTATCTCTTTTTTATCCACTAGATCAAGACAAATATTCTCTTGAGAAAGAAAAACTTCCTCATCTTCATTATTATCTGAACTGGAGGACTCATCATATTTAGCAGTGCTATCCTCTTGAAGTCCCGAGATATTCTGATTTAGTGGGTTGAACTCTATGAAGAGGTTATTATATTCTTGAGCAGGGGTATGTTCAATTGCTTCCTCTTTTTCAAGAGAAGGCTCCTTGGTTTCAACCTTCTCAAAAATTTCTTCATTGCTTTCCTCCTCAACCTTTGTGCTAAAAGGTTGTTGATTCTCAATCACATGGAAACTATTACTGATGGTCTGAGATGAAGTAGAGAAAAGATCCAACAAATCTTTACTTAATTCCAAGCTTTCATAACTTTCTTCATCAGTATCATAAATAGTCTGCACTGGCTCATTACTTATTTGAAGAAACTGATCTTCATCCCATAAATTTGCTAATGATGGTCCTACAAGATTAACTTCTATTTGGGGAGCATCATCACTAGATAGAACAAAGTTAGAAAAATCATAAATATAAGTAATACTACCAATTAAACATACTGGGTTATCAGTAGGTCCTTCTTTATTCTGATCTACAAAAGAACTTTCTAAATCTATACAGCAAAGTTCTCTATGTGAATGGGCAAGAGTATTTGTTTTGCAAAAAGTTTCAGAGACTGGTTGTTTATTAATAATATGATCTATCTCTTTTTCTGTCAAAGGGGAAGATGTTTGTATGTTCATTTTAACATGAGTACAGCAGTTCTATGTCTCTTGTGAAGACTGATTTTGAGGCTGGATATATTTTTGAGCCTCAGCTATAAGGGATGATGAATCATTGTTCATGATTGCAAGAATATCTTGAGGAATTTCTTATGTTCCTTGATTTATTTCTTCCTCAATTGATTCATCTAGGTTTTTATGATAGTTGTCTTGGGTATGAAATTCATGAATGGCTTCTACGAGATCCTTAGGCTACCAATTTCCTAAATCTTCAAAAATGTCTGCAAGGTATTCTATGAGGCCCTCAGACTGATTACAACAACTTCCCTCTAATAATAGATACAGGGATTTTTCCTTGTAATGATCATAAAATAATATGTGGAGGTCTCTTAGAGAAAAAAAACTACCAGTCCTTAACCATTCGTACCATTCCCTTGCTTCTCCTTCTTATGTCAACATAAACATTTTCATAAGGCAGTCTTCATGCCATTCCACTTTCAACCTCCATACATGTATATGAAATTTGATGAGATGTAATAAAGGGTCATCAAACGTTTCACCTTGAAAAACAGGAAGGTTGTCATCCCAATTCACCTGGGGCATCTTATGTGGAAACCCAGGGAAATGATCTCTACTCATTGGGGCATATCTTCGTTATATCCTTGGAATCATGTTTGTAAATCAGGAAAGAGGTCACTGTGTCTATTCAACCAGTTCAGAGTCTTCTATCAGTGGAGTCATTAGGTCTTTTGGGATTGTGGAGTCGCAAAGTGGAAGATTTTGAACTTTTTTGTCCACCAACAGCATGATTGGGTTTGCTCAATGCATTCCTAGGAGAGTTTACAAGGACTAGTGAAGTAATAGGCCTACTGGAGGCTAGTGGAGTCGCCAGGCAGAAAATTTTTAGCTTTTTGTGAAGGTAAAAAAATTTTATGGTTCCACCACCATGTTTATTATGAAGCCAATATAAAATATTTTTGGGTTTTTCCTGAGTTTCTATGGTTGTTTGAAAGACTAATGAGTCTATAAGAGATTTCTAGGCAACTATGAACTCAGTGGTCCCACCGTGATCGCCATTATGTTGGTGATGAGGTGGGATAACAATTCTCAGGGTATTCTTTGTCAAATTAAGGGCCTAAAGAGTTTTAAGAGGTATTCAAGCAACTATATACTCAATAGGTCCCACCGTGATCGTCATTATGTTGGTGTTCCTGAGTTTTGATAGATTGGCTAACCAAAAGACAAGACAACATCAGAACCAATCTTTAGAGTTCCAGGATCTAGTCCTCCTATTCTCAGAGAGGGATCTCTCAAATTGTTTGCAAATATATGTCTTGTTTGCTTTTAAGTATTGATTTTAGACTAGTTATTAAGTACAAGTGTTTGTTTGGTTTGTTTGTTTGGTTGAATTGGCACAGCAGAATATGAAATATCTAGGTAGTATAGATATAAAGAAGAAGTATCAGATTCATTGGGCAATGGAGTCAAGAAGAGGTTTATGACAAAATCATCAATGGATATAGGATATCAAAGGGAAAATCTAACTTGGCCTCAGGATCCTTTAGTTTTGTGAATGAGATGGAAATTAATGGTTTGGAAAGAGAAATTGAATTCTCAACAAAGGGAACTTAAAAACATAACTTGAACATAAAGAGGTATTTGATAGACAGGGCTAACCATGAATTCTACAAACCACACTTTAAGCAAATAATGATTTCAAGACAAATTTTAAAATGAAATCTAAGATTCGGGGAACACCCTATTTCCTCAAAGACTTTATTTCAAAGGAATCAGAAAACATAAAAGATTCACTGATAATTGTAGTCATAAAAGAGGTAACACCTAAAAACATCCATGATTACAATTATAAAGACCTTTAAAACAATTGGTCAAGCAGGGACAAAGGGTATGATCGAAACAGACCTCCTTGGCTAACTATAAAAAATGGTACTTCAAAGGGAGACTTCAGAAACAACTTTCAAGTGGCAGCAGACAAGCAGGGAAAACCATAAATCATGCTGGAAGGAACTATTAGAGAAATAAACAAGCATGACGACTAAAGAGAAATATTAAAGACTCTAAAATACCTCAGCAGAAGAAAACATAAAACAGTGAAGGATAAACAGGTCTAAGGTGCTTATAGGAGTCATTTCTTAGCCTAAAATTTTCATCCTACTGTAGTAAGAATTTATGAAACATAATGAAAATAGGAAAAAACAAAAGACAGTACAGAATACATCGCCAACAGCTAGGCTCAGGGATCCAATGATAGAGCCTTCTCATGAACAAGCAAGTCAAAACATCATCAATCTTCCGAGACTTCAATTTCTTCTTCAACTTCAACAAACTATGTATTATTTCAAAGAGTTTCAGTGTTACAACTAGTGACCAACCAACCAACAACTTCTCGTTTTCTTCCGAAGTATTTATAGAAGAAATGAGGAGGTGGAAGATTTCTAGGGTTGAGTATCATTAATTCTATACTAAATGCAACTCCTAGCCTTGAAAACCATGCAAGTCATAAGGCAAGAATTCATTTAATTATAACTCTTTTTTATTAACTCTGTTTTCTGCTTTTTTAGGCTTAATGGGTAAAAAGATTGACTTTAAGGCACTTTCTTATCTTTACAATAACTTTACTGACAGTTTAAAATATGTTATTTTGTTTGTAATAACTGTTAGTTGTCTTTAGTCTTAATGTTACTGACTGAGATTTGATCTGGGTGTTCCTTTGAGGCAGAGAGGCTGCAGGTGGCAATTTTGGTAACTGGGAATTCAATTAGCCCCTCTGACATGGCATTCGAGGTCTTCTGGATTCGTCTTCATTTGTGGATTAGGCCTTTGATTTTTAATTTGTGCCTTGATCCTTTCAAGATTTGGTTATATCTTTAATCCTCTGATTATGCTCTGATCCTCTGTCTCTGATACAGATATTCTTTAATCACCTGATGTTCACTGTGTTTGCTATTTTGTAGGTGCGCAGAGGGTTTTCACAAGTGGAGGTTTTTGTTTTAATGAATCGATGATCATGACTCATCGATCCAAACTTGAGAAATCAAACCCCTTTAGATCCCGTCTGACTTGTATCTAAGGCCATGGGGATCTTCATCCTTGGCCTGTGATATTGTAACTGGCTGCAGGAGGATTTTACCCTTTAATTTATAAAACCTCCATAAAACAAACAATCGTTATTTAAATCCTGCGGAAATAGGTTTAAAACTACTTAGGAGGGTTCATGAAGGTGGTCTGGAGCTGCGAGAATGGATGAATGCAGTAGTAGAAGGGAGAAACACTTGGCAGAAGTGAAGCAAGGTTTTGAATTTTCGAATTTGGCACGGAACTGAAGAAGAGTGGTTTTTCAAAACCACTGGTGGTTATCATGCAGTGAAATGGGGGAAAGTTGTTTTGGGCAAATGGAACGCGATTCCATTCATCAATCGACACGAGGAAAATGAAAACAACTTTTATCGCGCGGAAGTAGCGCACTGGGAAGAGGAGTCAAAAATTACGTGATATGGATCAGTAGCCCTCGGATGATCATCAGGAGATTGGATGGTGCAGGTAGAACGAGATGAATGGAAAGCTACGGGGGCAGAAAGGTAGGTAGGGTCCATGATTGCATATCCAAATGTGTCGCGGAGTGGGTTCAATGGTGAGATCGGGTTAAGTCCTAATCGTTGGATCATCAGATCGGAAGGTTAGGATTTAAAAGAAGGAGCAGATATATGAACGGAGGAAAAGGTAAGGCATGCGTAAGGGTGGAAGGATGAGTGCCCAACGGACGTTGATCTGCAGAGATCAACGGTCCAGATCTGTTAAAAAATATAAAGTCGGAAATGGAAAAATAGAAGGAAAAAAAGGGGTTTTGGCATGGAGGTTTGAAACTTTAAGCGCCCGATTGCGGGGCTTTGGCCATATGAGAAGAAGGGCTGAAGGTATATAAGCTCCCAAGGGCTTAATAATTTTAGAAGTGCCATGGGTTGTTTTTAGGCCAAAAATAGAGATTTTAAGGCCAAAAGAGGGTCCCTATAGATGAGAGAAGGATTTTTAAACCAAATGAAAGGGAGATATAAGGTTTAAAGAGGGTTTTGGAAGGGTTAAAGAGTCAAATGAAGGTTTTATGGATAAAATGGAGAATGAAATGGAGAAGTGTCATGAGGGAAAATGGAGCTTCTCACGAAGTCTTTCTCTTATTAAACAGCAGGTTCTTTAGGGCTAATAGTGAAACAGCAGTGAAGATTAACTCAAAGGGTAATAATCATCATAAAACTTTCAAAGATGATAAGTTTTCAAAGGGAACTATCTCTTGAAGGTTTAAAAGACAAGCTTAGCCGCCATTGAGTATGACAGAATTTATAGGTGGCTAACAACACCCAACAATCTCCCACTTGGACACTGATTGTAGCAACTGCACCGCTGCTTCATTTGCTGGACAATGACTCCTCTTTGGACCTCGCTGTTTCTCATCTTCATCGTCATCCTTGAAGACCAATTTAAACTGAGTAAATACATATCCCGTAGTACTTCTCCCGTTATCTCTCGAAGCCACCGATATTCGCATCAACATATCCTTGTAGAGAAATGTTTGAACCACCAAAGAATAATGCTTGATTCGTGGTACCTCTCAAATATCTGAGAATCCATTTCACTACCATCCAATGTTCTTTTCCTTGATTTTTCATGTACCTACTTACAACTCCCGCTGCATTTGCAATATCAGGCCTTGTGCAGAGCATTGCATACATTAAGCTTCCCACTGTTGATGCATATGGAACTTTAGACATATAATCCATTTATTCTTGGGTCTTGGGGAAAATCTCCTTACTAAGTTTGAAATGGCTAGAAAAAAGTGTACTAACTGGTTTTTCATTCTGCATATTAAATCTTTTCAACACCTTTTGTATGCACTCATTCTGAGACAGTGTTAATTTGCGATTTTTCCTGTCTCTAGTTATTCTCATACCAAGGATTTTTTTGCAGCTCCCAAATCCTTCATTGCAATTTTCCAATTTATTTGAGCACATTTATTTTTTGCATGTTAGATCCCGCAACAAGCATGTCATATACATACAATAACAATAACATAGCTACCATCATTTTTCTTTTTCAGATAAACACAATGATCATAGTGACATCTAGTATAACTTTGTTCAGACATAAACCTGTCAAATTTTAGATACCATTGCCTTGGAGCTTGTTTTAAGCCATAAAAGCTCTTCTTTAACCTGCACACTAATTTTTCCTTCCCTTTGACCTCATATCCTTCGGTTTTTCGGTTGCTCCATATAGATCTCTTCCTCCAAATCTCCATGGAGAAATGTTGTCTTTACATCTAACCATTCAAGATGTAAATCTTTCCGTCATACAAGACTTTAAAATAGTTCGATTGAAGTCATCTTAACAACAGGAGAAAATATTTCATAAAAAATCAATACCTTTCTTTTGTGCAAACCCTTCACCACAAGTCTAGCTTTGTACTGCTTTCCTCCATCTTCTTCCTTCACCGTAAACCCATTTATCTCCAGAATGTAGTTTTACCTGCAGGCAACCTGACTAAGTCCCAAGTCTGGTTATTCATTAAGGAGTCCATCTCTTCTTCCATGGCTAGCTCCCACTTCTTCCTTCTTTCAACCTGCATTGCTTCTTCATAACATTCGGGTTCACCAGAATCAGTCAACAATAAATAAAATAATGACGGAGAGAATCGTTCAGGGGGTCTACTTATCCTGGTAGATCTTCTAACACCACTTTCAGTTGTTCGAGGTTCCTATTGTTGTTGTGGTGGTTGTTGTTGTTGTTGATTATTATTATTTTTAGGCGCCTTTAATTTTTTTGTGATCTCATCAAGAACTGTGTATTTTTTGTTTTATTTTTCCTATTTCGTTTCCTGCAACTGATTCTTATACAAGACCTTTTCATTGAATATTACATCCTTGGTCCTAATTATTTGTTGATTTTCATAATCATATAAGCGATAACCAAAATCATTAACACCATATCCAATAAAGTTACATTTCTTTGATTTTTCCTCAAGCTTTGTTTTCTTTTCTTTATTAATATGGACAAAGGCCTCACAGCCAAAAGGCTTTAAAAAAGAGTAGTTTACCTTTTTACCTGTCCATGCTTCCTCTGCAATACCACCATCCAAGGAACTTGAAGGCCCTCTTTTTATTAGATAAATATCAATATCTATAGCATCTACCCAAAATTGTAAAGGAAAACCTGCATGCAACCTCATGCATCTTGCATGCTCAATGATTGTTCTGTTCATCCTTTCTGACACACCATTTTCTTGTGGTGTTCTTGTAACTGTCTTCTCTCTACGAATTCCATGCTCTGAATAGTACCTATCAAACTCTTTGCTGCAATATTCACCTCCATTGTCTGATCTGAGACACTTCAACTTCCTTCCTGTCTCAATCTCAACCAAAGCTTTCCAATTCTTGAAAGTATCAAATACATCAGATTTTTTCTGAATACAATAAATCCAATTTTTTCTATTTGCATCATCAATAAAAGTAACATAATAACGAGAGCCACCAAGAGATGATACCTGAGCAGGTCCCCATACATCTGTATGCACAAGCTCTAATTTTTTGTTCTTATTTTCTTTCCCAACTCTGAGAAATCTGACTCTCTTCTGTTTTCCATAAATGAAATTCTCACATAAATCCAAATCAACATTCTTCAAACCCGGCAACAAATTTCTTGAGTGAAGAATCTTCATCCCCTTCTCACTCATGTGTCCGAGCCTATGACGCCATAATGCTGCATCTGCTCCTTTGGAAGTTAAAGCATTAACAGAGTTAGAAATATCATTGCATAAATAAAATGTACCAAAATGTTCGCCTTTTTCTATTACCAGGGCTCCTTTGGTGACCTTCCATGTTTTATCTGTGAAAGTTGTCACGCAACCTTCACTGCCTAACTGCCCTGTTGAAATCATATTTTTCTTCAGATCTGGAACATGCCTTACCTCCTTTAATAGCCATTGGTTTCCATTTTGTTGTTTTAAAAGAATTTTACCCATTCCAACAATTTTACAGGGTTTATCATCACCCAAACGGACTTGTCTAATATCTCCTTGAACATAGTCATGAAAATATTTCTTATCAGGTGTGGCATGGAATGAGGCCCCTGAATCTACAACCCAAGAATCAGTAACATTTTCGAAAGAAAGAATCAAAGCATCTTGTAACACATCACCTGTCGCGTTTGCTTCATGATTGTTTTCTTGCTATGCATCTCCTTCTTTTCCCTTCTGAGATCTACAGTCTTTCTTTAGGTGTCCTTTCTTTCCGCATTTCCAACACACTATCCCTGATCTGGACTTGGAACTTCCTTTCCTTGATTTACTGCGATGTCCCGAGCTCTTTCCTCTTTCCATTATTCTTCCCCTAGACTCTGCACTCCAAGCATTACTTGATCTCTCACCGAAGCTTTTCCGTAGCATTTCCTTGCTAAAGATAGCACCGAAAACATCATCAAACTTTAAAGTACTAGATCCAGAGACAGAGTTACTAATGGCCATAACTAAACCATTCCAAATTTCTGGAAATGAGCACAGAAATAAAAGAGCCCTAACTTCATCATCAAATTTTACCCCTAAAGAACTTAACTGACTGGTAAGTGTATTAAAATCATTTAAATGGTCTGCAACAGATCCACCTTCTGACATCTTCATATTAAATAAATGTTTCATGATAAATACCTTGTTTGAGGCCGAGGGTTTTTCATATAATCTCACCAACACCTTAATCAAACCCTCTGTTGTTTTTTGCTTCGAAATATTGAAAGCTACCGACGCTACAAGGCACAACCGTACTGTTCCGAGTGCCTTTCTATCGAGAATCTCCCATTCTGCGTTTGTCATAGCCATCAGCTTCTTTGTTTTTTCGCTCAATGGTAGGTACAGATATTTCTGATACAGATAATCTTCCATCTGCATCTTCCACAATGGGAATTTTTGGCTGTTAAATTTCTCGACCCTAAACTTACCATCTTCCACCACTACTCCCACTCGAACCAAGAATCCTTCTTTTCTGCGCATTTATCAGCCAAATAGACCTTCGGCTCTGATACCAGTTGTTAGAAAATTAAATATTACAGAGCAATGAAACACATAAAATATGCGGAAAATACAAGCACACAAAACACATAAAATCAAAGAGACACAGATATACATGGTTCACCTGGTTTGGGCTACGTCCACCCCGAATAGCCAGTCCTTCCTTTATATTATCCAGCAAAATGAAGAGACACAACCTACAGCAGATCCGCTGTAATATCCTCTGTTCTCTCTCATAGTCTCCCTCTTTGTTTCTTGCCTTGGGAATACACATACCATACACAAACGCAATATAATACCCTCATAAAAGCGAGGGGTTGTCTTCTAGAGCGAAAAACCATAAACTAAACATAAATTCTACCGTCAGATCATCCGCCTAATGAACGGCCCAGATTGACTAGAAATTACTATACTTTTGCAAGGAAATTTTACATCTATTCTTAGCTTCGAGGGCGCTACCCCCGAAACCCCCCGCCAGGGGGAGGCTCCATAAAGTCGCAGTCGCCCCCCCTAGACCCCCCAAGCAGCGTTTAATTAAGGGCAGCATTTCCGCCCCATTAAGTTACAAGGGTCCAACGCTGTGATACAAAATAAACAAGATAATCAGGCTCCACACCCAACAATCTCCCACTTGGAGACTGATTGTAGCATCTGCACCGCTGCTTCATTTGTTGGACAATGACTCCTCTTTCGACCTGGTTGTTTCTCATCTTCATCATCATCCTTAAAGACCAATTGAAACTGAGCATAATCTCAGTTTCTCCCTAGTTACAACTTTTGTTATCATATCTGCAAGATTCTGGCTAGTGTGTATCTTTTCTAGTTTCAACTGTCCATCTTCCAATATTAACCGTATGAAATGGTACCTGAGATGTATGTTTTTAGTCCTGGAATGAAATGCTGAGTTCTTTGCAAGATGAATGGCACTTTGGATATCACTATATAACGTGCCCATATCATGCTTCTTACCCAATTCATCCATAAATCTTTGTAACAAAATCATTTCTTTACTAGCCTCTGTAGCAGCAACATACTCTGCTTCTGTTGTTGAAAGTGCAACAACACTTTGTATTTTTAAAACCCAATTGACAGTTGTTCCACCTACAGTAAATACATAACCTGTAGTGCTTCTCCTGTTATCTCTGTCACCTGCCATATCTGCATCAACATATCCCTGTAGAGCAATGTTTGAACCACCAAAGCATAATGCTTGATTTGTGGTACCTCTCAAATATCTGAGAATCCATTTCACTACCATCCAATGTTCTTTTCCTGGATTGTTCATGTACCTGCTTACAACTCCCACTACATGTGCAATATCAGGCCTTGTGCAGACCATTACATACATTAAGCTTCCAATTGTTGATGCATATGGAACTTTAGACATATAATCCATTTCTTCTTGGGTCTTGGGGCACATCTCCTTACTAAGTTTGAAATGGCTAGCAAAAGGTGTACTAACTAGTTTTGCATTCTACATATTAAATCTTTTCAACACCTTTTCTATGTACTCATTCTGAGACAGTGTTAATTTGCGATTTTTCCTATCTCTAGTTATCCTCATACCAAGGATTTGTTTTGCAGCTCCCAAATCCTTCATTGCAAATGAATTTGACAATTTTCTTTTGAGCACATTTATTTCCTGCATGTTAGACCCTGCAACAAGCATGTCATCTACATACAATAAAAATATAATATAGCTACCATCATTTTTCCTTTTCAGATAAACACAATGATCAGAGTGACATCTAGTATAACCTTGTTCAGACATAAACTTGTCAAATTTTAGATACCACTGCCTTGGGGCCTGTTTTAATCCATACAAGCTCTTCTTTAACCTGCACACCAATTTTTCTTTCCCTTTTACCTCATATCCTTCTGGTTGCTGCATGTATATCTCTTCTTCCAAATCTCCATGGAGAAATGCTGTCTTTACATCTAACTGTTCAAGATGTAAATCTTCCGCTGCTACAAGACTTAAGATAGTTCTGATTGAATTCATCTTAACAACAGGAGAAAATATTTCATCAAAATCAATACCTTTCTTTTTTGCAAACCCCTTCACCACAAGTCTAGCTTTGTACCTCTGTTTTCCTCCATCTTCTTCCTTCAGCCTGTAAACCCATTTATTCTGCAATGTAGTTTTACCTGCAGGCAACTTGACTAAGTCCCAAGTCTGGTTATGCATTAACGAGTCCATCTCTTCTTCCATGGCTAGCTCCCACTTCTTCCTGCTTTCAACCTGCATTGCTTCTTCATAACATTCAGGTTCACCAGAATCAGTCAGCAATAAATAATATAATGAAGGAGAGTATCGTTCAGGGGGTCTACTTATCCTGGTAGATCTTCTAACACCACTTTCAAGTGTTTGAGGTGCCTGTTGCTGTTGTGGTGGTTGCTGTTGCTGTTGATTATTATTATTTTTAGGCGCCTTTAATTTTTTTGTGATCTCATCAAGAACTGTGTATTTTTTGTTTTATTTTTCCTATTTCGTTTCCTGCAACTGATTCTTATACAAGACCTTTTCATTGAATATTACATCCTTGGTCCTAATTATTTGTTGATTTTCATAATCATATAAGCGATAACCAAAATCATTAACACCATATCCAATAAAGTTACATTTCTTTGATTTTTCCTCAAGCTTTGTTTTCTTTTCTTTATTAATATGGACAAAGGCCTCACAGCCAAAAGGCTTTAAAAAAGAGTAGTTTACCTTTTTACCTGTCCATGCTTCCTCTGCAATACCACCATCCAAGGAACTTGAAGGCCCTCTTTTTATTAGATAAATATCAATATCTATAGCATCTACCCAAAATTGTAAAGGAAAACCTGCATGCAACCTCATGCATCTTGCATGCTCAATGATTGTTCTGTTCATCCTTTCTGACACACCATTTTCTTGTGGTGTTCTTGTAACTGTCTTCTCTCTACGAATTCCATGCTCTGAATAGTACCTATCAAACTCTTTGCTGCAATATTCACCTCCATTGTCTGATCTGAGACACTTCAACTTCCTTCCTGTCTCAATCTCAACCAAAGCTTTCCAATTCTTGAAAGTATCAAATACATCAGATTTTTTCTGAATACAATAAATCCAATTTTTTCTATTTGCATCATCAATAAAAGTAACATAATAACGAGAGCCACCAAGAGATGATACCTGAGCAGGTCCCCATACATCTGTATGCACAAGCTCTAATTTTTTGTTCTTATTTTCTTTCCCAACTCTGAGAAATCTGACTCTCTTCTGTTTTCCATAAATGAAATTCTCACATAAATCCAAATCAACATTCTTCAAACCCGGCAACAAATTTCTTGAGTGAAGAATCTTCATCCCCTTCTCACTCATGTGTCCGAGCCTATGACGCCATAATGCTGCATCTGCTCCTTTGGAAGTTAAAGCATTAACAGAGTTAGAAATACCATTGCATAAATACAATGTACCAACCTTTTCACCTTTTTCTATTACTAGGGCTCCTTTGGTGACCTTCCAAGTTTTATCTGTGAAAGTTGTCATGCAACCTTCACCGCCTAACTACCCTGTTGAAATTAAATTTTTCTTCAGACCTGGAACATGCCTTACCTCCTTTAATAGCCATTGGTTTCCATTCTGCCTTTTTTCAAGAACTTTACCCATTCCAACAATTTTATAGGGTTTATCATCACCCAAACGGACTTTTCCAAAATCTTCTTGAACATTTTCATGAAAATATTTCTTATCAGGTGTGGCATGGAATGAGGCCCCTGAATCTACAACCCAAGAATCAATAACATTTTTGAAAGAAAGAATCAAAGCATCTTGTAACACATCACCTGTCACGTTTTCTTCATGATTGTTTTCTTGATGTGCATCTCCTTCTTTTCCCTTCCGAGATCTACATTATTTCTTTAGGTGTCCTTTCTTTCCGCATTTCCAGCACACTATCCCCGATCTGGACTTGGATCTTCCTTTCCTTGATTTACTGTGATATCTCGAGCTCTTTCCTCTTTCCATTCTTCTTCCCCTAGACTCTGCACTCGAATCATTACCCGATGTCTCACCGGAGCTTTTCCATCACATTTCCTCGCTAAAGATAGCACCGACAACATCATCAAACTTTAAAGTACTAGATCTAGAGACAAAGTTACTAATGGCCATAACTAAACCATTCCAAATTTCTGGCAATGAGCACAGAAATAAAAGAGCCCTAAATTCATCATCAAAGTTTACCCATACAGAACTTAACTGACTGGTAACTATATTAAAATCATTTAAATGGTCTGCAACAGATCCACCTTCTGACATCTTCATATTAAATAAACATTTCATGAGAAATACCTTGTTTGAGGCCGAGGGTTTTTCATATAATTTCACCAACTCCTTAATCAAACGCTCTATTGTTGTTTCCTTCGAAATATTGAAAGCTATCAACGCCGCAAGGCACAACCGTACTGTTTCGAGTGACTTTCTATTGAGAATCTCCCATTCTGCGTTTGTCATAGTCGTCAGCTTCTTTGTTTTTATGCTCAATGGTAGGTACAGATATTTATGATACAGATAATCTTCCATCTGCATCTTCCACAATGGGAAGTTTTGGCCATTAAATTTCTCGACCCTAAACTTGCCATCTTTCGCCATTTCTCCCACTCGAACCAGGAACCCTTATTTCCTGCGCATTTATCAGCCAAATAGACCTTCGGCTCTGATACTAGTTGTTATAAAATTAAATATTACAGAGCAATGAAACACATAAAATATGCGGAAAACACAAGCACACAAAACACATAAAACTAGAGAGACACAGATATACGTGGTTCACCTAGTTTGGGCTACATCCACCTCGAACAGCCAGTCCTTCCTTTCTATTATCCAGCAAAATGAAGAGACACAACCTACAGCAGATCTGTTGTAATATCCTCTGTTCTCTCTCATAGTCTCCCTCTCTATTTCTTTCTCCGAGAATACACATACCATACACAGACACAATAAAATACCCTCATAAAAGTGAGGGGTTTCCTTCTAGGGAAAAAAACCCTAAACTAAACATAACCTCTACCGTCAAACCATCTGCCTAATGAATGGCCCAGATTGACTAGAAATTAATATACTTTTGCAAGGCAATTTTACATCTGTTCTTAGCTTCGAGGGTGCTGCCGCCGAAACCCCCCGCCAGGGGGGGCTCCATAAAGTCGCAGTCGCCCCCCCTGGACCCCCTAAGCAGCGTTTAATTACGGGCGACATTTCCGCCCCATTAAGGTACAGGGGTCCAATTCTATGATACAAAATAAACAAGATAATCAGGCTCCACACCCAACAATCTCCCACTTGGAGACTAACTGTAGCAACTGCACCACTGCTTCATTTGCTGGACAATGACTCCTCCTTGGACCTGGTTGTTTCTCATCTTCATCGTCATCCTTGAAGACCAATTGAAACTGATCATAATCTTAGTTTCTCCCTAGTTACAACTTTTGTTATCATATCTGTAGGATTCTGGCTAGTGCGTATCTTTTCCAGTTTCAACTGTCCATCTTCCAATACTGACCTTATGAAATGGTACTTGAGTTGTATGTGTTTAATCCTGGAATGAAATGTTGAGTTCTTTGCAAGATGAATGGCACTTTGGCTATCATTGTATAACGTGCCCATATCATTCTTCTTACCCAATTCATCCATAAACCTTTGTAACCAAATCATTTCTTTACTAGCCTCTATAGCAGCAACATACTCTGCTTATGTTGTTGAAAGCGCAACAACACTTTGGAATTTTGAAACCCAACTGACAGTTGTTCCACCTACATTAAATATATATCCTGTAGTGCTTCTCCTGTTATCTCTATCACCTGCCATATCTGCATCAATATATCCCTGTAGAGCAATGTTTGAACCACCAAATCATAATTCTTGATCTTTGGTACCTCTCAAATATTTAAGAATCTATTTCACTGCCATCCAATGTTATTTTCTTGGATTGTTCATGTACCTGCTTACAACTCCCACTGCATGTGCAATATCAGGCCTTGTGCAGACCATTTCATACATTAAGCTTCCAACTGCTGATGCATATGGAACTTTAGACATATAATTCATTTCTTCTTGTGTCTTGGGGCACATCTCCTTACTAAGTTTGAAATGGCTAGCAAAAGGTGTACTAACTGGTTTTGCATTCTGCATATTACCTTTATATGTGATTTTTTCTTACCCCTAAATATTCTCTAGCTCATGATTCCACTATTTCAGATCTCTTCTATTGCAAATGAATTGGGCACTTTGAGTACATTTATTTCCCTATGTTAGACCCTGCAACAAGAATTTCATCTACATACAACAACAATATAATATAGCTGCCACCATTTTGCTTTTTCAAGTAAACACAATGATCAGAGTGACATCTAGTATAACCTTGTTCAAACATTAACTTGTCAAATTTTAGATACCGCTGCCTTGGAGCCTATTTTAAGCCATACAAGCTCTTCTTTAACGTGCATACTAATTTTTCTTTCCCTTTGACCTCATATCCTTCTGGTTGCTCCATATAGATCTCTTCCTCCAAATCTCCATGGAGAAATGTTATCTTTACATCTAACTGTTCAAGATGTAAATATTCTGCTGCTACAAGACTTAAAATAGTTCTGATTGAAGTCATTTTAACAACAGGAGAAAATATTTCATCAAAATCAATACCTTTCTTCTATGCAAACCCCTTCACCACAAGTCTAGCTTTGTGCCTTTGTTTTCCTCCATCTTCTTCCTTCAGCCTGTCAAACCATTTATTCTACAATGTAGTTTTACCTACAGGAAACTTGACTAAGTCCCAAGTATGGTTATGCATTAAGGAGTCCATCTCTTTTTCCATGGCTAGCTCCCACTTCTTCCTGCTTTCAACCTGCATTGCTTCTTCATAACATTCAGGTTCACTAGAATCAGTCAACAACAAATAATATAATGAAGGAGAGTATCGTTCAGGGGGTCTACTTATCCTGGTAGATCTTCTAACACCACTTTCAGGTGTTTGAGGTTCCCGTTGTTGTTGTGGTTGTTGTGGTGGTTGTTGTTGTTGTGGCTGTTGATTATTATTATTTTCAGACACCTTTACTTTTTCCGTGATCTCATCAAGAACTGTGTATTCTTTGTTTTCTTTTTCCTATTTCTTTTCCTGCAAATTATTCTTATACAAGACCTTTTCATTGAATATTACATCTCTGCTCCTAATGATTTTGTGATTTTCATAATCATATAAGCGATAACCAAAATCATTAACACCATATCCAATAAAGGTACATTTCTTTGATTTTGCCTCAAGCTTTGTTCTATTTTCTTTATTAATATGGACAAAGGCCTCACAAACAAAAGGCTTTAAAAAAGAGTAGTTTACCTTTTTACCTGTCCATGCTTCCTCTGGAATACCACCATCCAAGGAACTTGAAGGCCCTCTATTTATTAGATAAATAGCAGTATCTACAGCATCTGCCCAAAATTGTAAAGGCAATCCTGCATGCAATCTCATGCACCTTGCACGCTCCATGATTGTTCTGTTCATCCTTTCTGACACCCCATTTTCTTGTGGTGTTCTTGGAACTGTCTTCTCTCTACGAATTCCATGCTCTGAACAGTACCTATCAAACTCTTTGCTGCAATATTCACCTCCATTGTCTGATCCGAGACACTTCAACTTCTTTCCTGTCTCAATCTCAACCAAAGCTTTCCATTTCTTGAAAGTATCAAATACATCAGATTTATTCTGAATACAATAAATCCATGTTTTTCTAGTTGCATCATCAATAAAAGTAACATAATAACGAGAGCCACCGAGAGATGATACCTGAGCAGGTCCCCATACATTTGTATGCACAAGCTCTAATTTTTCGCTCTTCTTTTCTTTCCCAACTCTAAGAAATATGACTCTCTTCTGTTTTCCATAAATGCAATTCTCACAGAAATCCAAATCAACATTCTTCAAACCTGGCAACAAATTTCTTGAGTGAAGAATCTTCATCCCCTTCTCACTCATGTGTTTGAGCCTATGATGCCATAATGTTGCATCTACTCCTTTGGAAGTTAAAGCATTAACAGAGTTAGAAATATGATTGCATAAATACAATGTACCAACCTTTTCGCCTTTTTCTATTACCAGGGCTCCTTTGGTGACCTTCCACGTTTTATCTGTGAAAGTTGTCACGCAACCTTCACTGCCTAACTGCCCTATTGAAATCATATTTTTCTTCAGATCTGGAACATGTTTTTTTTCAGATCTGGAACATGCCTTACCTCCTTTAATAGCCATTGGTTTCCATTTTGTTGTTTTACAATTACTTTACCCATTCCAAAAAATTTACAGGGTTTATCATCACCCAAACGGACTTTTCCAAAATCTCCTTGAACATAGTCATGAAAATATTTCTTATCAGGTGTGGCATGGAATGAGGCCCCTGAATCTACAACCCAATAATTAGTAACATTTTCGAAAGAAAGAATCAAAGCATCTTATAACACATCACCTGTCACGTTTGCTTCATGATTGTTTTCTTGCTATGCATCTCCTTCTTTTCCCTTCCGAGATCTACAGTCTTTCTTTAGGTGTCCTTTCTTTCCACATTTCCAGCACACTATCCTTGATCTGGACTTGGATCTTCCTTTCCTTGATTTACTGTGAGATCTCGAGCTCTTTCCTCTTTCCATTCTTCTTCCCCTAGACTCTGCACTCGAAGCATTACCCAATGTCTCACCGAAGATTTTTCGTCGCATTTCCTCGCTAAGGATAGCACCGAAAACATCATCAAACTCTAAAGTACTAGATCCAGAGACAGAGTTACTAATGGCCATAACTAAACCGTTCCAACTTTCTGGCAATGAGCACAGAAATAAAAGAGCCCTAACTTCATCATCAAAGTTTACCCCTACAGAACTTAACTGACTGGTAACTGTATTAAAATCATTTAAATGGTCTGCAACAGATCCACCTTCTGACATCTTCATATTAAATAAATGTTTCATGATAAATACCTTGTTTGAGGCAGAGGGTTTTTCATATAATTTCGCCAACGCCTTAATCAAACCCTCTGTTGTTGTTTCCTTTGAAATATTGAAAGCTATCAATGCCGCAAGGCACAATTGTACTGTTTTGAGTGCCTTTCTATCAAGAATCTCCCATTCTACATCTGTCATAGCCGTCAGCTTCTTTGTTTTTTCGCTCAATGGTAGGTACAGATCTTTCTGATACATATAATCTTCCATCTACATCTTCCACAGCGGGAAGTTTTGGCCATTAAATTTCTCAACCCTAAACTTACCATCTTCTGCCATTTCTCCCACTCGAACTAGGAACCCTTCTTTCCTACTTGTTTATCAGCCAAATAGACCTTCGACTCTGATACCAGTTGTTATAAAATTAAATATTACAAAGCAATGAAACACATAAAATATGTAGAAAACACAAGCACACAAAACACATAAAACGAGAGAGACACAGATATACGTGGTTCACCCAGTTTGGGATATGTCCACCCCGAACAGCCAGTCCTTCCTTTTTATTATCTAGTAAAATGAAGAGACACAACCTACAGTAGATCGACTGTAATATCCTCTATTCTCTCTCACAGTCTCCCTCTCTGTTTCTCGCTCCGAGAATACACATACCATACACAGACGCAATACAATACCTTCATAAAAGCAAGGGCTTGCCTTCTAGGGCAAAAAACCCTAAACTAAACATAACTTCTACGGTCATATCATCCGCCTAATGAACAGCCCAGATTGAATAGAAATTACTATACTTTTGCAAGGCAATTTTACATCTATTCTTAACTTCTGGGGCGTTGCCCCCGAATCCCCCCGCCAGGGGGGGGGCTCCATAAAGTCGTAGTCGCCCCCCCCTGGACCCCCCAAGCAGCGTTTAATTACGGGTGGCGTTTTCTCCCCATTAAGGTACAGGGTTCCAACGCTGTGATACAAAATAAACAAGATAATCAGGCTCCACACCCAAAAATATGATGGGAGAACAACGTCCTGGAAATCAGGATCCAATGCCCCCAACACACGATGCACAACAGCACTATCTCTGAATGCGGGCATGGGATAGGTAGCCACATAATTAACCTGCGGTGGGGAAGCTACAACCAAAGGATAAAGACCGGGAAGGGACGACAGTGGGCCAGTTGCCACATCAGGACCAAAGAATGAAATTTGATCAATGGTCACAATCCGACCTTTGTGTGGAAAACAAATCACACGAAAGAGGGAAGAGACAATTGCACCCATGGCATAAGCATAGTCACACCCGAAGATTAAATTGAAACCTAAGGGACCTTGGACCACCATCACGTCTATATATATGGTTTTCCCTCCCAAATTAATAGGCAACTTTGGAAGGATCCCTAACAGTTGACTGGTTCCTCTGTTAAATTCCAATAGATTCTGCGTAAGAGGCACAAGCGGTGGAGAACCAAAAGCTTTCCAAGTAGTTGAAGACAGAATACTAACATATGCACCTTCATCTATAATCATGCTAGGTATGACCATATCAAAGACCTGTACCATGATCTCAAAAGGCACATAAGAAGGAAGGCGATATCCTGCAAATCGACTCCAATCGAAGGAGGCGACCAAAATATTTGGAGGGGGTACCATTGAACTGAGATGGTCATCCCCTGGTGTTACTGGAGCAAGAGAAGCATCCTTCTGGACCTCCATTGTGGGAGTAGGAGGAGCACCTTCTTGAACTACAGGGCTGGGAGAATCTTTCTCCAAGTCCGAGGAAACTGAAGAAACAAGAAGAACGTGAGGGGTATGAGATTCACTCTCGACGGAAAAAATTTGATGAACCACAGGCGGGGTCAGATCAACCGATTCCACGACCAATGGTTGGTCAGGAATGGATTCGCGAATTTGAATTTTTGGGGGAGCAAGATCGACCAAAGATGAATCTTGATCAATCATTGGATCAACTAGCGGAGGACTCAAAGAAAGCTTCTGGAAACCAACCAGAAGGCAGGGCATAGAAATAGTAGGGTTGTCTAAGACTATCTTGGCTTCATCCATGTATGGACAAAGGTGAATGGGAGGATTCCCTTCACACAACTTACAGGGGTTGGTAGCCTTACCCTATTTCTTATGAGTCTTATCAGTACTAGTTGAAGATGTGCCACCAATATGACTTCCAGAAGTCAAAGGCAACAATGGACGGCCATTGTACCATGCTTCAAGTACCTTGGGAATGCTAGGGTAGCCTCAAAGAATATGGTCACCTTTTCACAACATGCAAGGGAATTTGACTTTTCGTGGAAGGTTGGATGGTTTATGAAGGGAATATTTCTTTGGCACAATAGCCACAGAGTTGGCCTCTCTCTTATCTGACTTCTTCTTCTTTGTCTTATTCTTCTTCTTTTTAGCCACCTGATTACTGGAATCCAGACTTTCACCAGGCGAAGTAGAAGAGGAGGACGAAGGAATAGGCGAAGAAGGGGAGAGTTCCACCTTAGAATCAACATGATGTTGTTCAGGTGAAGGAGATGGTTGTACCATGGGTGGAACACTCGATATCACAGAGGTTTAAAATAACCAAATAGGCAACCCAACAGTTAACCCAGGTAGGGACAATGTTGCCATATAAGGAGCACCAACATTTCCAAAAGCATGAAAAGGACTAGGATTTCCTTCGGAGGGGATTCCTTGGTTGGTAAACTCCAAAAATTTTGCCATTGGAAACAACCCTAAAACAAAACACTAAGGAAGATAACTTTAACCAGGAATATTTCGTGGGTAGTTAATATTTTAAGACATTGAAACCAAATTTCACTGTTTCATGTTTTAAGAGTCGAGAAACAGGAAAAAGATGACTCTAGTCACTTTCAATTTGAAACGAGCGTGAAAGGACAAGTTCTCGATGATCTCTTCTCTTGTTTAAAGAGTCACGAAAAGATCAAAATGACTACTCAGGTACTCTAAGCTAGAGGGTGTACCAGGTTTCCTTGAACTACCATATAAACCTTGGTGATCAAATGAAAGAGAAATGACCAGGGACTTAACGTACGTGTAGGTAGTCTCCCCGAATGTTGTGTTCAGTGTATTGCAGTTACAAGGCGGCAGACTCGGCTTCCTATGGATAAAAGGATTGCAACCTAGAGGGGTCTCCATTTATATACGCGACAGTACAGGGAGCACAAGTCTGTATTAGCACTGTCTAAATCCAAAAGGCAAATGATAGCTACTAGGTTTTAAGACACCGGAACATGTCTCTAGCCTAGACCACTAGAAATGTTGCGTTAGGTTCCAATGTTGCCTTAGGTTCATTGAATGAATTTTAACAGTTGATCTTGGATTATGTTTCAATTTTAAGGCCCTATCGAATTTGGAGCTCAACTTCCTAGATGCAAAATATATGCAAATGAACATCTTTTCCAATTCGATGAATGCTAGTTATGAGAAGGCTGGAAATCTTTCAAACAATAACAAGCAAGGAAAGTATGCGAAGAAAACCTCTAATGCCGCTAATGCAATCAATCGAAAATGAAACTCTTTCCTAGATTTAACAAATACTAGTTATGCAAAAGAACATTTCAATTTCGATGCAAAGAATGCAAAACATATTTTTGTTAAAAAATTTCAAATGGAACAAAGCACACAATGCACTAATTCAATGAAAAATAAGCATGAGCTTGAGTACGCGAATGTAGGAATTGGAATCGAATGGCTCAACCAAATACACAACGAACACAAAAAAATACTCAAACGAATGCTACAATCTTTCAATCAAAAAGAGAGAGTTTTCCAAAATAACCCAATACAAGCAATGTAATCAATGCATGGAGCAATAAGGGGAAGGATCAATCGATAAAATGAAAAGACCATTCAACCAAAAAAACACTCAAACAAATCATGAAAACTCAGCACAATTAACCCAAAACCAAACTGACAACAATCAAAGAGACTTGATCTTCAAGGAGAAGGCTCAGTACAAAATACACACAGAAACCCTAAGGCCTTAAACGACACCGATAAGAAGATGGAAAAAAGACTGAGAAAAGACAATTTCACAATGATAACAACAATCCCAAAGGCTTAATTACGCTCAATAAATAACCCAAAGGCAAGAAAAATTGACCAAAAACTCATCAAAAGAGGATAAACCTAAGTCTAAAGGAATGGGCGTGATTGTGAGGTTGTATTCAGCACCAAACAGGGGTTGGCGCGTCTGCACCAAGAGAAACTCGTGCCAATGGGCGCGACTATTCAAATGAAAAGAGCGCCAAGCCAGATAACTATAGAAACAAGGAAAATCCAATGATCAGAGGTCAAATCTGACACTCTAGAGCTGAACAGAGGATGGCAAGCAAGCTAACAAACCAGAAAAAGAAAAGCAAGCGAACCAATCAACTGAAAAATGACCCAACAAGTCAAGACTACAAACTCACACTGATCCCCAGCGAAGTTGCCAATTTGTTATGTAGGTAAATCCTCTCTACGGACAGAGACGATCCCTCTAGCCCTAGGTTGGGTCTAGAAACAAAGGGACACACTAAAGTGTTTCTTCCTAGTTAATGAATGAACAAAAGACACAGTAGATTGACTTATCTAGAATCCAACGTCGTTTTTGTTGTTGAAAGAGTAGTAACCTCTTGCTCCTGCCTTAGAAAATCACAATCCGTTCGCCGTTATGCTCAGATACCTGCACATAGAACAAGAAACAAGAAAAACATACAACATAATGGTTTCACTCATAACTATTAGACAATCAAAGAGGTCTAAACATATCACATTAAACAGACATCATAACACAATAATGGAACCAAGTACTCATGTATATAAATAAGTAGAAGGAAGAGGTACAACCGATGCTTTGACGTCGCAGTCTCCTCTAGCGAGGTTCAGTCGAAGCGCGTCTCAGTACTTGTCGAGGGATTCAGATGGGATGAGGGCATGGACTCGAGCTCTCTCGATGAAGTTCCTCCTTGCTCTATCTCTTTCTCAATGCAACTCTTCAATCTATGCTTAATTATTCAGCTATAGTATCAATCTTCCAAGTTCAGTGAGTTGATGAGAAGAGAGATAGTTTCTTTTATAGAGGAAAAAGAGGAGGTTGGGATCCCTACAAAGGTGGGAGGGATTCCTATCCTTTAGGAGAGTTCCAAGGGAGGTGGAAACTACTAACTAAAGGAGGGATTTTGTGGTTGTTTCAATTCAACCACCCCCAATGACTCATCCTCGAGGTGGTTGGAATGGAACCTCTGCTTCTATTTTTTTTTTAATTCCATAAATATCTTGGCGTGGGTGCTTAACTAGGACAGAGCGCCAACCGGCACGGGCTCAGTGTTAATTTTCCAGCTCGGTGCGAGAGTGTAACTGGCTACTCGCGCCAAGGCAAAAACAAGGGTTTTTATAGTCCTGCTCAGGGAATTGTCAACAGGAGGAATATTGCTCTCATGTAAAGGGATGCAATGATGGTCTTTGAAAGGCATGACACTTCTTATTAGTCACAGAAATGACCCTCCAATGTGCGAGTTGGGGATTGTAGGGACAGTGACAAAATGTTGTGTAACACATGCCATACACTAGCTGATAGGGAGACATGTTAATTGACTTCTTTCTTGTTAATCTTTCTGCCTATAGTGCATGCACTAATTTGTTGTGCCATGACTTTTTTTTCTCCTCCAACAACTTCTTGATGATGTTTACCAAAATTTTGTTAGAGGACTCAGCCAACCCATTACCTTGAGGGTAATAAGTTTGAGAGTGCCCTAATGTGATGTGATACTTGTGGAAAAAGTCCACCATTCTCTTGGAATTGAATGCAATAGCATTATCAGTGATGATCTTTCTCGGACAACTAAATCTGGACATAATATTGGTTTCAAGGAATTTGATGATTACCAAGTCAATGGAATTCCTTGAAGGGATGGATTCTATCCATTTGGTGAAATAGTCAGTTGCAGTGAGGACCCATTTGTGTTGGGCAGAGGAGGCAGGGTGGATTTCTCCAATGAAATCTAAACCCCACTGTTGAAAAGGAGTTTCAACACTCGTAGGGTGCAAAGGAAAAGGAAATAGTTTTCTCTTTCCCTCAAAGATTTGGCATTTATGGCAAGTCACTACTAGCTTGTGGATATCATGGAAAAGAGTGGGCCAATAGAAACCAACTCTAAGGATTTTGTTGGCAGTGGTTTTCCAATAGAAGTGACCTCCACACTCTCCTTCATGAAACTCATGCATGATTTCTGCATCATCTTTAAGTAAACATTTAAGCAAGATACCAACATAATTTTTCCAATATAAAGCTTTGTCTAGAATGCAAAAATTTACAGCTTCTATTTTCAAGAATCTGGCCTTTGTTTTGGACAAACTAGGAGGAGAATTTAGATTAAAAAGAACATATAATATGTCAGCATACCAAAGTGAGTTTAAAAATGCTTCCTCGATAGGTGGAGTCGCCAACTCCTCTTGTTCATCCAAGGAATGTATCATGTTTATGTCCAAAGCTTGAAAGTTTGCTTCAAGCATCAGTTTGGCCAGTCCTTGCCCTTTGATTAGCTTGGTGGGCTTGATTTCCAAATCATACTCTAGAATAACAGAAATCCATTTACCTCTTTTACCATCAAGATCCTAAGTTAGTATGTCCTTAACAACTGCATGAGGAACAAAAGCAATGACATGTGAATGCAAGATGTAAACCCCGAAATATTTTAATGCTTTGATTAAGGAAAAATCTTGTTTCTCCATGATGTTATATTTCATAGGTGCATCTCTTAGTGCCTTGCTGAAGAAAGCTATGGGTTTTTCTTGTCCCATTATGTTCTTTTGTAGCAATACTGCAGCAATGGTGTGTTCTGATTAGCAAATCCTTGGTAAAGTCAGGGCTAATTAGAACTGGTGTTTGGGTAAGTGCTTGTTTTACCAGTTCAAAGGATTGCTTTGCTTCTATGGTCCATTTCACTCCTATTTCTCTTATCATCATGTTTGTAATGTTTCTTAAGAGTTCAGCAAGGTTTCGTATGAACCTTCTTAGGAAGTTGATCTTTCCAGTGAAATATTGCATCTCTTTGATGTTCCTAGGGTGACTGATCTGCAATATTCCCTCAATCCTTTTAGGGTCTATCTTGATCCCTTCTTAAGAGATGATGTGGCCTAGAATTTTTCCTTCTAGGATTCAAGGATAAACCATACTTTCTACATTTTTCAAAGATTTTCCTTAAGTGAGCTAGGTTCTCTTCATCGGTTTTGAGTAAACAGTGATGTCATCAAGGTATATCACAATGAAGTAGCCTATTTATTCGGAAAAAGAAATGTCCATGGCTCTTTGAAAAGTGGCTCCGGCATTCATTAACCCAAAAGGAATTTTGACATACATGAAGGTGCCTCAGGGTGTCGTGAAGGCTATTTTTTGTTGATCACTTGGAAGTACTAGCACCTGATTATAACTGGAAAAACCATCAAGCAATGATATTCTTTTGGAACCCACTACCCTTTGTAGTATATGATACATCTTAAGTAAAGGGTAGTTATCTTTCAGGGAGGCTTTGTTAAAATTTCTAAAGTCTATGCACAACCTAATTTCTCATGTCTTGTTCCTCACTAACACAAGGTTTGAGACCCATTATGAGTACCTGAGTGGGACTATTTTTCTAGCATCATACATCTTTTTTATTTCTTTCTCAACTAGAGGCATTAGGATAGGTTTTATCCTACGCAATTTCTACTTGAATGGTTTCTGGTTTTCCTTGAGAGGGATCTTGTGTTGAATGATGTTTGTGTCATAGGACTTCAACTCCTCATATCCCCATGCAAACACATCTTTGAACTCTTTGAATAGCCAAATGTATTTCTGTTTTATATGGAGTGGAAATGTCTTAGATAGCTTTATCATTTTAGGTTCTTCTTCACTACCTATGTTGCATTCTTATACATCGGTTTCGGTAGATTCCATCTTAGGCTTCCTAGCAACATCATTGAAATCAAAACATTCTTCTAAGGGGGAAAGTCCTCTTGGAAATAAGTTATATTTGCATTTCAATACCTCAAGGTCCCTTTTATGTAAATATTTAAACAATTTTGCCTCAAGAGGGTGTTCTAGCAGATTTATATTAGCAGTACAACGTAGCTCTGTTTTGTGTGTTTGTTCCTCAGCGGGATAGTCCTCTTGATGATCTGAGTCTGATTTTGGCATTTCAAACTTGGTTTTGGGCTGTAAGAAGTCTTCAATCTGTTTGTCATTTTCAAATACTTGCTAATAATCTATGTTATCATGGAATGTTGGTCTGTACTTGACCTTTATTGTGTATTTTTCGTTGGCATGAGGTAGTTTGCAAGTGCTAGCAGCAAAGGCTAGTTCATTTTCAAGGTTGTTTTGAGTTCTTGAGACAGAGGTAAGTTCATATTTTTCAAATGTCTTTAGGATTTCAAAGGTAGCATTTCTATATTCTCTTAGCCTAGGATTCTTGGTTGAATTTTCTCCTTTGATTTGCCTAATGATTAGCTCAGAATATCCTAGAACAGAAATCCTCTTAACTCCTATACTTTTCAGCATTTGTAACCCTAAGAGAAGAGCTTCATACTCTGCAATATTGTTTGTACATTGAAAATACAGCTTGTAAGAGTGACCTTTATTAGTGTTGTGTATCCAAACACTTGCTCCTAAACCATATTTGCCATAAGAGCCATCAAAGCTCATGTTCCAAAGTGTTACACGTTCAAATTCGCCATTATGTTGTTTTTCATGGCTGCTAGGGTTTTGGTTGTCATGTTCTTCATTTTTTGTTTGGTTTGACTATTCTGATAGGTCTTGCTCTTTCTCTTTTTCATTTACTTTTTCATTAATGTCATCTTCATTGTACAATATAAATGAGTCAAGGTACGAAGATAGAATAGAGAGGGGTGTCGTTTGGCCTATCTTGGATGCTTACCATGTATTTCATGTGATATTCTCTGTATAGTCCTCTTGTTTTGTTAAATACTAGAATGGTATCATATGTCACGTCCATTTGGAGATTTCCTTGGAGTTTGTCTCCCCATGATCTAGATAAAAGCATGCCATACTAATTCGGGGGAATGCCAACGACTACAATGTCCATGACTAGGCTCTTAGCTGGTATTTGTGCCAAATTGACACACAGATCCTTGATCAGGCCCAGACATTTAACTCTACTTGAATCAAAAGGGTACAAGACTTTGTATGATTTGGTTATTTCAAGGCCTAATCTCTCCATCACTACCTTTGGCACAAGGTTGTGCGAAGCACCAGAGTCTAGCATAGCATTGTGTAGGATTTTTTCATGGATGTTCAAACTGACATAGAATGGAGGCACAACTCCCTCTTGAAACTTTCCCTCTACCTCTGGTCCAAATAACAATTCAGGCTTGTCATCAGTGAGATTTAGAGTATTGGTGTCATTTCCTATGTTTAAAGCCTTCAAACTTGAGATCTATATACATCTTCAGTCACTAGTTCAGTAAGGGGTGTGGTTATTTTTATCTTGGCAATTTCACCCTCAATACTGAATGGTGTTTGTATTCTTGGCAGAGTTAGACCAGGTTTATCATACATGGTCTTTTCAACAACTTTAGCTTGCTGAGTTTTATTTGGGATCTTAGTTAAAGCAGTTTTTTCAGGGCCACTTTTTGATGTACTAGGGCAGCTTTGGTCACCATTATGTTGGTTGATTTTGTTTTTTCTTTGATCAACATTCTTAGCCATGGTGTTCTTATTTTCTGTTGTCTTTCTAGGACTGTTTTCAGGGGTCTTCCTAGCAAAAATATTTGATTTGTTCCTCTTAGGGATGTCTTTTTTTTCCCACTTCTGAGGTCATACTGCCTATGAACCTCCATGATGGCATTTTCAAACCCTAGCTTGTATTCTTCAGAATACTCATAAGTTCTGTCAATTTTTTTTTAGGACGGCCGGCCTTGTCCTTCTTCCATGAGAAAAACAACATCCTCATTATTGGAATCATTATATTGACATGATTTTCTTCCGGCTCCTCAGTATCTCTCTCCTCTTCATATACATATTTTTCTTGGAAAGGAGGTATGATTTGTTGGTCATTTTCTCTTTTTCTTATTTAAGGAGGGTCACTTCTGAAGTTTTGGTTCTTATTTCCGTTTTGAGGGTTTGTTTGGTTTTCCCTAGGAGGTTCTCTTTCATTCAAGTTGATTCTCTCCATCATCCTTTCCATTACCCTAACTAGATTGTCAATTTTAGCATCAGATGTGGAGGCCACAGTTTCTTCTTTGTATGTAACCCTCTTTTCCGCTCTCATCCTAGCCCTTTTATCAATTAGGTTGGCTTCTACACTTACATTTCCTCTTTGCATATCTTCTAAGGTGAGGCGATCTCTTTCTCTCAATTGGTAAGCCATGGTGGGATCAAATCCATCTAGGAAATTTACTAGGGCTAGGCCTTGTGGGGGTTTCATGTGGGGAGGGAGTGCATTATATACACTATTGAACCTAGTGCAGTAGTCTTGGACACTTTCCCCAACATTTCTCTTTAGGTTATCATACTCTGATAGGATTTGAAGAGGATTTTTCTTAGTCTCCCACTTGTTTATGAATGTTTTATAAAGGGAAGGAAGATTATGAATGCTATTAGGAGTTAAGTTTTTGAACCATTTCTTTGCTTCTCCTCCTAAAATTTGGGAAAAAATTCTCATTTTAATGGTTTCTTCTTCTATATCTTGGTAGTCAAAAGAATCATTCATCCTGTCTACATGATGTTGGGCAGTAGTAGAATCAGTCCCAGTGAAGTGAGGGATTTTAGATTGATAGTCTTGTGGCATAGGCAGTAAAGGTTGTGGTAGTACCAGAGGGGCATACCATGCTGCCATGATGGGAGGTACTGCAATCCAAGGAGGATTTACAAGAGGAGGATTTATGAGTGGAGGTGGAGGATGAAATGAAGTGGTTTGCACAGTGGGTGTATGAGCGGGGGTGGCAGATGTACTTGGACCAGCTAGATGATTTTGAGCAGATTTGGAACGGAGGGAGTCAAAGTGTTGGAAAATATGAAGATCAGGAGGAGTGGAAGGAGAGGCTTATCTACTAGGACTCTGCTGTAATTTGTAGGCTCAAGGTTTGTCTGGTCTATCCAATTTTGAGACTTAGTTCTAAATAGGTTTTTTCTTTGGTGTAAGTCAATTTAGGTATCTTGCAAGGATGTAAGGTTTTTAGGGACAAAACTTGTTTTGTGAATTGCTTTAACAATAGTCGAATCTTCAGTCTTACAAGTTTTCCATAAGATTATTTCTGGGTCATCAACTATAGTATGAGGGTTTGGGTTAGTGTGAGATCTGGTGCAGATTATTTGTGAAGCCAGATTTCAGACCCACAACACAGAGAGGCTGAAAGTTTATAAGAATTTGAAAGAAAAACCAATTTGTAAAAATATTGAATTCACACAGTATGTGGCTGGGTTTTATACTATTAGGATTGATTAATGCATTCCCAGGGGATTCTGTGAGAAACAATGGAGTCACCAGGTCTACTGGAAAGCCAGTGGAGTCACCAGGTGGATGATGCTAAGTGTTTTGAAGATTTGTTTGTTGTCCACCATCAACAATTGGATGCCAATCTAGAGATATTTTTGGGTTTTCTGAGTTCTGTATGTAACACTAAGATTTTTAATGAGTGTTTAGTAGTGTGTTTTCCATTGTGCTAGTATGGAAAATCAACCAGGTATCTTTGTTGTCTAACACTTTATTTATCTAAGTTTGACAGGGGGTTTTGAGTTTTGAAGGAATATTTAAGCTATTACTTACTTAGTTCCCTAGCAGAGTTGCCATTATGTTAGGTCCCTGTAATTTGTCAGATTGGAAAGACCAAATAAACAAGGGTAACATCAAACCAATCTTTGCAGTCCTAGCACCTAACCTTCCTAGACTCAGAGAGGGCTCTCTCTATATTTGTATAAAATTTATGATCAGTGTTTAGGTTTTAGGAATCTAGTAAATGTGCTAATTCCATTGATATTCAATCCAAAAACACATTATCACTCCAAGTCTATGTGATTTTCATCTCAACAATCAACCAACCAAAAAAATTATGAAACCTTACATGCAGTATTTAACTCCCAAATGATGAATTAAACCCTATCTAGGGTTTTAGAAGTCATTAATTACATCATGAATGCATTTGACCGTTGAGACCATGCAAGGCCCAAGGCACAAATATCCCAAACTCATTAAATGCAACAATAACTTCTAACATAAATTCTAAGCTAACTTTGGAGTTATTTATCTTTTAAGACCTCAAAATATATTTTTTCAATAATTTTGATGTATTTTGTTGACTTTATGGCAAGGGCGCAGTGCCAAGGTACAAGGGTGCAGCGCCATGTCAAACGCGCAGTGCCAAATATAGAAAAATCACTTGTATTGTAGCTAAGATTTGGAGGCCTTCCCGGTGTCCATATGAGCTCCATGATAGCTCATTGGAAAGCTTTTCCTGTCTAGTTTCCAAATATGCCTTTGGTTTCTATAATGGTGTCCATTTTCCTTCTCAAATATGCATTCTCCCAAGACTTCCAAGGGTGCAGTGCCAGTGCTGAAAATAGGGCAGAAAGGTGCTTTGTTTTACAGTTTTTTGCCCTTTTGAGGGACCAATTCTGCTCCAAATGACTTGAAATTTTCTGAAGGTGATGTGCTAGGCATGAGAAACATGAATATGTAAAAAAAATATCAATTTAGAGCCCTAAAAAAGAGCGCAGCGCCAGTGGCATTGCATGTTTGTCCCTTTTTTCTCCTGGCCAAACAGTCAAAATTTCAAAATTTGCAAAAAGATGTTAAAAATGGATTTTGTCTTTCTGATCATGTTTGGGAGGCATGGATGGATACATAATAAAGGATGTCAATTTTATCCTTCTCCTTTGCCTCATTTAGGGCTTGAATCTTTGCAAGGGCTCTTTTGAGCTTGGCCCTTGCAATCCTGTTTCTTAAGGCATAATGCCTTGCCATCTTCTTCTGAAGGTCAATGCATATTTTTTCCTTCTCAATATGACCCTCTAGGTGTACATTAGATCTCTCTAGACATGATTCTTTTTCATAGCTGATCTCCATGGCAAGCAGCTCACTTGGAGTGAGTTTCTCTGCCAACTCTGTCTCTTTCTCTCTTTCCCGGGCTAAGGCCTTCTTTAACCCAATTTTCCTTAGCCTCTTCCTAGGAAGCTATTCTTCCTCATCCTCAATTTCATCTAGAGTGCCCAAGGTCTCATATATCTTAGCCTTGGCTCTTCCATCCTCTTTCCGAGCTCTGATAGCTCTGACCTCATTGATGGCCTTCTCTGTCTCTAACTTCTTATTTTCTACCTCAAGGAAGTTGATCACATTCCTTGCCATGCTAATATTGGCTTGTAGCTCCCTAATTTTGGCATCCTTGCTCTTGATCAACATGTTTTTAATCCTCTCCTCATCCTCACTCTCAAGGTCAATAATTTGAAACTTTTGTTCGGTTTCATGCTTGTCTTCCTCCTCTTCAACAATGACCTACTCTTCAACCTTTTCCTTACCTTTGTCAAGTTGTTTTTTTGATGTAGAAGGCAAGGCCCCTTCCATAATCTATGGAGAAAAAGCCTTCCTATGACCTATTTGATAGGTCAAAGAAAAAGGTTCTATGTCAACCATCTCAGTGTTATCTGTCTCACTGCCATATGCCTCACTGCCATTTGTCTCACTGCCATCGGCCTCACTGTTTGATGTTGTGGTGTCATGAGATGAGGGTGAAGGGCTATGGGAAGGTGATGAAGGAGGATCATCATGAGGTGAGGGAATGTGAGTGGATGGTGATGTGGAAGGGTCATTATGGGGTGAAGGAATGTGAGTGAGTGAGTGGGAATGTGGGAACAACAAGAAATGATGGAGAAGTAGCAATGGGAGGATGAGATGAGGAAGGTATATCTTTTTGATGATGGCCTTGTGGAGCAGTAAAAACCTCACTGGAAATGAAGGTCTCCCATGGAATACCTTTCTGCTGTAGTTGGTGCATAACAACCATTTTGATAAGTGAGTGATGAAAAAGGCTTTGCATCTGTTGAGGGTAGTTTCTCTTTTGCACTATGTATGCCATGTTATCAATGCTTCAGTAAAGGTAATAGGGTATGTGCAACATCCTCACTATAGTAAAATTCATAAGCAGCCCGATGTGGTATGAGTAAAGATGGGAGAACCTTCCCTCACATGTGAAATACTTCATGATTATCCTCATCATAGGTGCATATCTATCAAGCAGGTGAGAGAAAATAAATATGTATTTGTTGTGATCTTTATACCTAGGCTTAAGGTATGGCTCAAAGTAACTCATGTCACGGTTAGCTTGCTTGAACCATTTCTCCCCTACACTAGGTATGCCTGTGGCATTGACAAAGGCATCTATAGATAACTCAAAGGTGACCCCTACAATATTAATTTGTTTTTCATGCAAGTCAATGATAAATAGTCTTGTTAGCTCAGGGGGGTTTTGCACCTGCTGCACCTTTTCACAAAATTCATAGCATCCTACATGCTTGAAACAAGAAATAGTAAGGGGAGATGACATGAGCTCTCTTGTATTGAGGGGTACAAATCTATTTATCTTGCCTCCTTTATGATCATGCCTCCTTGGCATTTGGGCCTTCACACCACTGTCTTCACCCTCAGACATTGTGAAATCTATTTTTATAAAACCCTGGAGTGTAAATGGAAATAAGATGAAGGGATGGTAATGAAAAAGTAGCCTTGCAAATGAGGGAATGAGTGAGTGAGGGTATAGGTGTATGAGAATGAGTGAGAAGCTAAAACAATTCAATGACAACCCTCCAGTTGTGTAATTACCCTTTCTATCACTGACACTCTATCTAGGAAGATGAAATGAGGTTCAAACAGTGATTTCAAGCTTTTAAATTTAGGGTTTGATTTCATTCATTAAGAAAACACCAACATTGCTTGAAGATAGGTGTATGGCATGTACTTACCTATTCTCATTGCTTTAGAAGACTTTGGAGGAAACTTGAAAGGGTTTTCAAGTGGTTTGAATGGTTGGAGGGCTTGGGAACCCTTCCTACCCAAGGTCGTAGTGCCAAAGCTAAGGACGCAACGCCAGGCTGAGCGTGCAGCGCCAGTTGTTGAGGGTGCAGCGCCAAGAGAAAACAACACTGGGTGTTTCAGGCAAGAGTGCAGCGCTCTTCCTGGCATGCAATGCCACTTCCTCGACGTGAGGCGCCTTCACAAAATGAACGGGGAAGAAATTTCAAACGCGTAGTGCCAGCTTCCAGGGGCGCATCGCCAGTCTGAGTGCGCAGCGCCAAAAGACTTTGCCCAATTTTGACTTGAAAACTCACAAATTCTCCTCTCTTTAGTGCTCTTGATATTTTGAAATGCAACAATGAATCTCTTGAAGTGTTAGATGAGCTTTATAGGAAAATGGAAGTTTGATTTAATTTGGTAAAACTCACTTTCTAATGTCTTTAAAGTCATTTTTCATTTCTCACTTATATTCTTTACACTTTTTCTTGTAGGTTTTATTAAGTCATAAATTTGTCTCTTCTTGGCTCATTGAGGCTTGACATGTGTATCTTGACAACTTTGGGATTCAAACATGTAGTAGCATCTTTAAGACCCTCTCTTGTTTGCACCATGGAGTTCAACTTTTCACCTTCTCTGGCCACTTCCTTCAAAACCCTAATTGTTTGCAATCTTTATAGCAATCATCAGTTTTGTCTTCTAAGTTCTTTATAGCCTTTTCAAGTTCATTCATTTCTGTCCAGTTCACCTCACCTTTTCCATTTTTCTTCAATCTATTCTGATATACTTTCTTCATGTTTGGCCTTATTTGCTTCCTCCATGTCCTTTTCTGCAAGGGATCATCGTTTTGGCACTCAACTGGACCATCAAGTTTAAAACCCTAATTATCTACAATACTAAGTGTTTCCCTTTCCTTTGTTGTAAGTGGTTTTCATTGAGGAGTAGACAGTCCACCTTATTAGTACCTTCTGCTGACACAACTTTCAACACTCCTGAAGAATTGCCAAATTTTTTCCATTTTTCTCATTTGCAGACTTTGAACTGATGAGGTAATCTTCTTTGGAAATCTTATAGGTCCTTCTTCAATAACCATGTCTTGAAATTCTATTACATATGAGCCATATTCTATCAAAGGAAAAGAAGTGCCTGAAACATCCAATGATGACCTCAAAACATGTGAAACCCTAATGATCTAGTGGGAGGGTCCTTTGACCTGATTTTGACTGGGATTTGACTTGGAGGTTTTCAACTGAAAAACAGAGTATTGTCAAAAAATTTGTATTGAAGATCCAAAATCCAATGTACTTGATTTATTTAAAGAGCCCACAGAGATATTTTTGAGACCATCAATGCTTGAGGAACCTGGGGAACATGGGAATGAGTTATCTATAGGAAACCCTAGAGGGAAGCTGGAGTTATGGATAGGGGGGGGAATAGGGAAATGAGGTTATAGGCAGGGATGGAGGATGAAAATGAGAGATATAAGCCCATAGGGAGTTTTTAGGAGCAACAGGGTGACCATCAAATGGGAAATTGATAGAATAGGAGAATAGTGAAAGCTATAAGGATAATAAGGCAATGATATTTCTCGAAACTTCACATATTCATGAATATTTTTCTAAATCTATAAACACTTTAGTCATCCAAATATATAGCACTAACAGATTAACACCAACTATCCCCAATCCTAGAAACATCTCTTTCCAAAACTTGGAAGTGAACTTAGCATCCATGTCCGACACAATCTTCTTCAGAACACCATGCAACCACACTATCTCTCTGATGAAGACCTGTGCCACCTCACCAGTTGAATAAGTAGTCTTTACTTGAATGAAGTGAGCTATCTTTCTCAACCTGTCAACCACAACCATGATAGAATCATGCTACTTCGATGTCCTCTGAAGACTTGTAATAAAATCCATGGAAATGACCCTCCATTTTCATTCTCAACCAAGAAGGAAAGGTGCCACTCGGATGCTTACACTCCGCTTTGAACCTGCCGACAATCCAAACATATAAGCTGTTGGAAATATTGTCATTGATGGCAAAGGAGGCAGCACTCAGGCAAAGGAGGTAGCGCTGAAGCAGAGGAAGGCAAAAGAAGCACAGTGAAAGCAATAGAGGCAGCAAGAAGAATGTCAAAATGTAATAGTCATAGAAGCACAGTGAAGAACCATTATCGGAAGATAGAGACAGAGGCAGAGCGACAGAAGCAGCAGAGGTAGAGACAGAGGCAGAGAGCTGTTATAAAATTCCGGGAATCGCACTCTCCAACCGGCATTATACATATAACTTATACAAACATTATTCCGGGAATCGCTTCACTCCAGCGGAAAAATATATATATAAACATATATATCAGTTATATACAAGCGGAGCACATATAACATATACAAACATAATTCCGGGAATCGCTTCACTCCAGCGGCAAAATATATATATAAACATATATATCAGTTATATACAAGCGGAGCACATATAACATATACAAACATAATTCCAGGAATAGCTTCACTCCAGCGGCAAAATATGTATATAAACATATATATCAGTTATATACAAGCGGAGCGCTTTATATCTATATAATCAAAGGTTCTATCAAAACGAAATGGCTTATAAGGTGGGACCCCTCAACCAATCGCAATCGGAGATCACAAGAGCAGCGTAATATGTAACCCACAGGAAATTGCGATTGCGATGAGAATCCGGACCCGATGGGTCTATAAACCGCAATTGATAAATCTCGGAACTTAAATAAACAGAGAATTTGTGAATACAATGAAGCCCAGAGCATATAACCAAAGGCCCAAGGTATATATATGGAGCGCACAAAACGAAGTTTTATATGGTGGGACCCCTTCCCAATCGCATCGGAGGTAAACAAAGCAGAGGGGCTTGCAACTCAAAGTTGCGATTGTGATCAATCGCAATCGGAAATCGCAAGGGGATCGGAATGTGCAAACAAAGAGTTGCGATTGCGACTGAAAGGCCGGATCCGATGGGTTTATAAGCCAAGACTGATATATGTTTGAAGTTTCGCCATAATGGAGAATAATCGCAATCGGAAGAGGCGGAGGAGTGATTCGTCGCACTGGAAAGATCGGCGAGTGAGCCCGAAAGGAGTTCTTATTTGTTTAAAGAGTTTTTATTATATAATGCCGAGAATTGATTTAAGTCGTTTTAAAAGGAAGGTTGTATGTATGCCGAGTGTTAAAATTACTTATATATATATATAAAAGGGCGTTGCTATATATATATATAACGTTGTTGCGATAAGCCGTGTGGTCTGTAGACCCACGGGCCTCAGCTTAACGGGAGGGCGATTCTTAATATACAATGACTGTGATATATGTCCGTTCCGCTTGCAGAAAGTTCCACATCAACAAGACACTTGCTGCAAGTCAGCAGTCACGTATTTTTCTAAGAGGCACTGATATAAAAGCATTGTTTCACGTATGCAGCAAATACACCACAGCAGAGGACAGAAAAGCATACAGTCACAGAAAAGACAAATGCGCAGCAAACCAAGAGACAAAATAAGTGAGCTGGAATTCACATTGTAATTCGAATGTAAATGGTTTAATTGTTTTTATTGTTTGTGATGCATTGGCAAGTCTCCGAGAGAAAACAAACTCCCATTGTAATGTTAAAATTGACACCTACAGTTATAATTTCTGAGTAAGCTGATAAAAGGAGTGAGAAGGTAGAAGGCAAAGAGACATGACTTTCCATTTCGAATTCCAAGCAGAATACAGACAGTCATGTGAGGAAATCTATAAATAATATCATCTTGATATACAGAATGGGTTTTTTTTTTAAGAGAGCAAGGGAGAGAGCATATATAGAGAGAATGCAGAATATAGAAGACAGAGAAGATTAAGAGAAGCTACAAAACAGAGCTGATATCTGAGGAAAATCAGCAAACATTCAGTTTGATAAATTGAGGAAGTTGGAGCTTCCCTATCAAGTTGCAGCTTGATAGTCGTCAGTTGTAGCTGACTGAGGTTGGAGCCTCCTGTAGGTTGGTGCCTGCGGAAAACTGAAGGGAGTTGGTGCTTCCTTGCAAGTTGTAGCTTGCAGAATTGAGGTAGGAGCCTCCTGTAGGTTGGTGCCTGCAGAAAAACAGTGGTGAGAGGGAGTTGGAGCTTGCCTTTGCATCACAACAATAATAAGGTGTGGTTTTCTCCCTTTATGGGTTTCCACTTATATCTGGTGTCTCTGTGCATGATATTTATGTATTGATCTGATATGTATCATTTGCTTAATACCTGCTGCTCTCAAATTAAGTCTACTGCTCTATTAAACTAATACTTTCAGATTACATTCTAAGATTACTCTCGCATCAAATAGAGTTTGAAATGAAGGTGTAAATAAGTTTATTGAAAAGTTTAAAAGATCAGGAATGTATTAAACTGATTCACCCCTCCCCCCTCTCAGTTTAATTAGAGATTCAACAATTGGTATCAGAGCCGGTTCCTTTGTACAAGTCTAACAGCTGAAAGGAGATCCTAGGTTCCCAAGATGGCTAGTAAAGAAGGATGCTCAACCAATAAAGCCCCTTTCTTCACTGGTGAAAATTATGCTTTCTGGAAAATCAGAATGAAGACATACATAATGTCACTAGGAGTAGAAGTCTGGGCTGCTGTGCAATTAGGATATGCCCCGAAGTCAACTGATACAGAGAAAGAAGCTAAAGAAATCTTTGTAGCTAATGCAAAAGCCATGAATGCCATCCTGAATGGATTATGTGAAGCAGAGTTTATTAAAGTAATGCACAAAGACACTGCCAAGAAAATATGGGATACTCTTGAAGACATACATGAGGAAGACCAGAAAGTAAAAACTGCCAAACTTCAAGTATATAGAGCCCAGTTTGAAAACTTAAAAATGAATGATGATGAAGATGTTGGCAGCTTCTTCTTAAAAGTTGCAGAAATTGTTAACAATATGAAAGCTCTTGGAGAAACCATACCGGAAAGTATAGTTGTGCAAAAGATTCTAAGATCACTCCCACCCAGATTTAATCCCAAGGTATCTGCAATAGAAGAGACAGCGGATTGGGAGACTTTGACCATGAACCGGATACTTGGAAATCTAACAGCCTATGAAATGAGGCTCCCACAGAAGAAGCCAAGTACAAGGGAAGCAACATTCAAAACAGAAAAAGGGAAAGAAGAAAAGGAAGAAATATGCTCTTGCTCTAATGAAGAAGAGGCTAAATTTGTCAAGAAATTGGATAGAGGCTCGGGTAGATACAAAGGTAAACTTCCCTTCAAATTCTTTAACTGTGGAAGAGTTGGAAATTATGCTGCTAAATGTCCTCACAAGAAAGTAAGAAATCAAGCTCAAGAATCAGAGAAAGACACATCAAAGAACTGGCAGAAAGGAAAGAAATTCAGCAGAAAATCCTTCTATGCTCAGCAAGACAGCAGTGCATCTGAAGACTCAGATGAACCCTCAAGTGAAGAAGGAACCTCGGAATTTTTATTGATGGCCATAGAAGATCTTGAGGGACTCCTACTAGAAGATGAAGAAGAAGAAGGGGAAGTAGACCTTGAGGGGGAGCTAAGAAGTGCTCTGGAGGAGATTGACAGACTCAAACTAAAATGCAGAAAAAAAAAGAGATTCTCCTAAAATGTGTGAAAGAAGAACAAAATTCAGAAGTCCTCATGCAGCTGAAGGTAAAGCTTGAAGAAGCCAAGAAGATAGAAGATATGTTACTTCAGCAAATCAAAGATAAATCTCGAGAACAAGAGAAGTTGGAAGAAGAAATTCTGTGTCTGAGAAAGAAATTAGAAAAGGCTCAACAGAAAGTTTCTATATACCCTTCTCAAACAACAAGCTCTATTAAGTTGAACGAAATTTTGGTTGCTCAAAGATCCCCTATGATAAAGACTGGAATAGGCTACGAAGGAGAATCAAGTAAAGGAAAAGAAAATGTTGACAGAGAGATTACTTTTGTAAAAGCAAAGAAGGATGAGGAAGTAGCTCAAATAATTCCTACAAAAGAAGATATCTGCAATAAGAGAGACAGAGAGGAGAAGAAACCTCTAGTAACAAAGAATATAATGAATACTAAGATGGCAGAAAAAGAATCATATGCCCCTAAGTATATCAAATTTGGAAGTCATCAGAGGAAATTCTTCCCTCCTATGAAGAATGCCACCTGCTATGTCTGCCACAAGCCAGGACACATTGTTGCATATTGTTATGCAAGGAAGAGTAATTCAGACCTGCAAAAGATGCAAACAGTGAAGAGGCTATCTCAAACAAACAAATGGAGAAAACAACCTTACATCGGGTATGCAAATAATTTCTATGGTTATTGTTTTTATTGTAAGGAATTTGGCCATAAAATTATTGAATGTAGAAAGTATAGACAAAGACTGATGTTCAATACCTCAAGGAGGTTGATGAGTCAAAGCAATTTTGTTCATGCTCACAATTCTGCAAAAACTATAATCAAATGTTCAAAAGGGGGCCTTCAGTGGATAAAGAAGGTGAATAACTGTGACCTGGCTCTAACTGCTCAAGATCTGAAAAGCCAGTGGTACTTGGATAGTGGCTGCTCCAAACACATGACTGGAGACAGAAGAAAGTTTATAACTCTTGATGAAAAGAAATCTGGCAATGTTATTTTTGGTAATGATAAATCAGGAAAGATCAAAGGAAAAGGCTCAGTCAGCATAGACAATGGCAGAAGAAAAGCCCAAGAGGTACTATTTGTGGATGGACTGAAAGAAAATTTACTGAGTGTCAGTCAGATGTGTGACAAAGGCTGTGAAGTTCTTTTTAGAGCACAAGATTGTGTAGTCAGGTCAAGCACAACAGGAAAGACTCTGCTCAAAGGTGTTCGAACAGAGAACAATGTATACATAGTGAAAGAGGAAGATGAAGCCTGCCATCTTAGCAAACTTGAGGAGTCATGGTTGTGGCATAGGAGATTGTGTCATCTCAGCTTTGACCATATCATCAAATTGAGCAAGAAGAAAGCCGTCAAAGACATGCCAGAAATAAAAAGGCCTTCAAGTACTATATGCAAATCTTGTCAATTGGGGAAACAGACTCGCACATCCTTTAAATCTAAAGAGGAGTTGTCAACAAGAAGACCACTCCAGCTTGTGCACATGGACCTGTGTGGACCTGCTAGAACTAGAACACCGAGTGGAGAATCCTATTTCATGCTGATAATAGATGACTTCTCTAGAATGACATGGGTTGCCTTTCTCAAAAATAAATCAGAAGCATTGGAAAAATTTAAGATATTCAGAGCATTAGCAGAAAATCAAACTGGATGCAAGCTGAAATGTATCAGATCAGACAGAGGAGGAGAATTCACGGATTATGACTTTGCAGACCTATGTAATGAACATGGAATAAAGCAACAATTTACTATTGCAGGGACACCTCAGCAGAATGGAGTAGCAGAGAGACAAAACAGGTCTGTACAACAAATAGCTAGAGCTATGATGCAAGAGAATAATATTGCTCAAACCTTCTGGGCAGAAGCAGTACACACAACAGTACATATCCTTAATAAAGCTCACTTAAGGCCAAGCAGTGACAAGACTCCATATGAACTATGGCATGGAAAGCTAGCTTCAATAAAACATTTTAGAGTCTTTGGTAGCAAGTGTTACATAAAAAATAATGATGAAAACCTTGGGAAATTTGATGCAAGAGCAGATGAAGGGATTTTTATAGGATATGCTTCCAAAAGAAAAGGGTACAGGTGCTACAACAAGATCCTTCGGAAGATAGTTGAAAGTATTGATGTGAGATTTGATGAAGAACTTCCAAACAATACAAGAAATACAGACTGCTGCAGTCCATCAGACAACTATGAAGAGGAAGACAAGGATGATGATGAAACAAGCAAGACAACAGATGATGCAGAGCTGAGCTCGAAAACCCCCTCAAGATACACTCAGAAGAATCATCCTGAAGATCAGATCATAGGAGACAAGAAAGCAGGAGTCCAGACAAGAAGGAAGCTAACAAAACAAACATAAGAAGTATACATAGCCATGTTATCACAAATAGAGCCAAAGAAATTTGAAGAAGCCAGCAAGGACAAGTATTGGATAAAAGCAATGAATGAAGAATTAGACCAAATTGAGAAGAACAATACCTGGGAACTAGTTCCTAGACCTATTGAGAAAAATATCATTGGTTCAAAATGGGTATTCAAAAACAAAATGAATGAGAAAGGACAAGTAATCGGGAATAAAGCAAGGTTGGTCTGCAAAGGATACTCACAAATAGAAGGACTTGATTATGATGAAACATTTGCCCCTGTAGCTAGAATGGAAGCTATCAGAATGTTCCTGGCATTTTCATGCTATCAAGACTTCAAGGTATATCAAATGGATGTAAAGTCTGCTTTTCTTAATGGAGATCTAGAAGAAGAAGTGTACATGGAACAACCAGAAGGCTTCTCATTGATAGACAAAGAAGACTATGTGTGCAGACTGAAGAAGGCCCTATATGGACTGAAACAGGCTCCTCGTGCTTGGTACTCAAGACTGGACAAATATTTTCAAAAACAGGGGTTTAAGAGAGGTGGAGTAGACAGCAATCTATACATAAAAGCGCATGAAAATGAACTCCTAATTGTTGTTGTATATGTTGATGACATTATGTTTGGAAGCAACAAAGATGACCTAGCAAAAGGGTTTGCTGATGAGATGAAAACAGAGTTTGAAATGTCTATGATTGGAGAACTCAGTTTCTACTTGGGACTGCAAATTCAACAAAAGAACACAGGCACATTCATTTCTCAAGAAAAATACGTAAAAGAAATGCTGAAAAAATTCAAAATGGAGGACTGCAAACCAATGACAACCCCCATGATCACGGGATGCAAGTTGTGTGCTGATGATAGGTCTGCAGATGTAGATCAAAAACTCTACAGATCCATGATAGGAAGCCTGCTGTACTTGACAGCTTCAAGACCAGACATCATGCTAACAGTAGGACTAGTGGCAAGATATCAAGCAGCACCTAAACAAAACCATCTTCTGGCAGTAAAAAGAATACTGAGATATCTACAAGGAACTGCACAATATGGGCTTTGGTATCCTAAAGGCAAAAGCTTCACCTTGATAGCATACACAGATGCAGATTGGGCCAGCTGTGTGGATGATAGGAAGAGTACAAGTGGAGGTGCATTCTATCTAGGAGAAAGTCTGGTGGCATGGCTAAGCAAGAAACAAACATCCATCTCTATGTCTAGAGCTGAAGCAGAATATATAGCAGTAGCAGCATGTTGCACACAAGTCATGTGGATGAAGCAGACACTTCAAGACATGAAGGTAAGCATTAATGAACCTATCTCAATCAAATGTGATAATACAAGTGCTATAAGTATATCTAAAAATCCTGTGCTTCATTCAAAAAATAAACATATACCAATCAAGTATCATTTTCTCCGAGAACAAGTGGCTCAGAAGATAGTTAAATTGGACTATGTATCAACGAAAGAACAGATAGGAGATATATTTACCAAACCACTTGCCAGAGAACCATTCGAATACTTGAGAGACAAACTAGGGGTAGTATCTGTAGATACTATTCTCTAATATGAAGAGAAAGTACAGTCTCAGGGGGAGAACAAACGAAGATATCATTCCAGGGGGAGAACAACCAGCAAGATAAGCATAAAACAAGTCCACGGGATCGGCATTATCAATATTATCAGCATTCAGAAGCAACAAGAACCTTTCAATTGTAAAATGCATCATCTCTGTCTGCAATCTAGCACATATTACAGGCACTACAAATGAAACACAGCATAGTCCAATTTCGGTAGAAGAGGACCTAAACGTAACTCAGAGAAAGGAAATACAACGACAGAACCCATACGGAGGGATGAGGAGTCATCCTTTGCCATTGATGTCAAAGGGGGAGGAAGAACAAATAGCAAAGAGAAAAACAAGCAGAGAAAGTGAGTTGCCATCTAATGCCAAAGGAGGCTTCTTTAGAAATATTTGTCAATTTGATGGCAAAGGAAATTGGCAACAAGAGAAAGAGAAAGCAAACAGAGAAAGTGGATTGCCATCAATGCCAAAGGGGGAGACTGTTGGAAATATTTTCATTGATGGCAAAGGAGGCAACACTCAGGCAAAAGAGGCAGCACTGTAGCAAAGGAAGGCAAAAGAGGCACAGCGAAAGCAATAGAGGCAGCAAGAAGAAATTCAAAATGTAACAGTCATAGAAGCACAGTGAAGAACCGTTATTGGAAGATAGAGACAGAGGCAAAGTGACAGAAGCAGAGACAGAAGCAGAGAGCAGTTACAAAATTATGGGAATCGCACTCTCCAACCGGCGGAGCAGAGGCAGAGACAGAGGCAGAGAGCTGTTATAATTCCGAGAATCGCCCAACCCGGAGGACAGATATATAATTCCGAGAATCATACCCCAAGCCGGGCGTTACACATATAATGCAAAACCAAATTCCGGGAATCGCACACTCCAACCGGCGTTATAGATTTAACATAATTCATAAACATTATTCCGGGAATCGCCTAACCCGCTGGCGGACACATATATATATATAATATCCATCACAATACATATAAATGTCACGCATTTCATATTCTGCAATGGTCCAAAGCATATATATTATGGAGCGCATAAAACAAAGTTTTATAAGGTGGGACCCCTCCCCAATCGGATCGGAAATTGTGAAGAGTCCAAAGGTGGAAGCGCATTGCAATTATCGATTGGCGATTTCCGATTGAATCGAAATCGGAGCACATTGGAGCTGCAATAGTTGAGTGATAACAATTCAATCGATTGGCGATTTCCGATTGAATCGGAATCAGAGCAGGAGCGATCAATCGCAATCGGAGGAGAGTCAGTGCATCGGAAAGCGTGACAAGGTGGGCCCGAAAGAGCATTTGTTAAGTATTATCAAGATTATTCATTGATTATAGTAGAAGCAACAGTTGTTTGTTAAAACCTTATATAAGGATGTCGAGAGTTGATTTAAGTTGTATCAAAAGGCGTTGTTATATATATAAAGGGCGATTGTATTAAAATATGCCGCGTGGTCTGTAAACCCACTGGCCTCGGCTTAAGGTGGAGGGCGATTGGTAATATAAAACGAATGTTGCGACTGTATTGAAAAGTGTTGTGTGGTCTGTAGACCCATGGGCCTCAGCTTAAGGGGAGGGCGATTATTAATATACAACGACTGTAATATATGTTCGTTCCGCTTGCGGAGCTTCCACATCAACAAGACACTAATGGCATAAAAGGGATTGGAGTTCCTCCAGATTACAGTCAGCAGATATAAAAGCACAATTACACGTATGCAGCAGTTACACCACAACAGAGGACAGAAGAGCAAACAGAGCCGAAAGGAGATAAAACACAGTCACAGAAAAGACAAAGACAGCCAAAGAAAAGACAAATGCGTACCAATTCAAAAGACTAAATGAGTTGAGTTGGAATTCACATTGTAATTCGAATGTAAATGGTTTAATTGTTTTTATTGTTTGTGATGCATTGGCAAGTCTCCGAGAGAAAACAAACTCCCACTGTAATGTTAAAATTGTCACCTACAGTTATAATTTCTGAGTAAGCTGATAAAAGGAGTGAGAAGGCAGAAGGCAAAGAGACATGACTTTCCATTTCGAATTCCAAGCAGAATACAGACAGTCATGTGAGGAAATCTATAAATAATATCATCTTGATATACAGAGGGAGTTTTTTTTTAAGAGAGCAAGGGAGAGAGCATATATAGAGAGAATGCAGAATATAGAAGGCAGAGAAGATTAAGAGAAGCTACAGAACAGAGCTGATATCTGAAGAAAATCAGCAAACATTCAGTTTGATAAATTGAGGAAGTTGGAGCTTCCCTATCAAGTTGCAGCTTGATAGTCGTCAGTTGTAGCTGACTGAGGTTGGAGCCTCCTGTAGGTTGGTGCCTGCAGAAAATTGAAGGGAGTTGGTGCTTCCTTGCAAGTTGTAGCTTGCAGAATTGAGGTAGGAGCCTCCTGTAGGTTGGTGCCTGCAGAAAAACAGTGGTGAGAGGGAGTTGGAGCTTGCTTTTGCATCACAACAATAATAAGATGTGGTTTTCTCCCTTTATGGGTTTCCACTTATATCTGGTGTCTCTGTGCATGATATTTATGTATTGATCTGATATGTATCATTTGCTTAATACCTGTTGCTCTCAAATTAAGTCTACTGCTCTATTAAACTAAAAATTTCAGATTACATTCTAAGATTACTCTCACATCAAATAGAGTTTGAAATGAAGGTGTAAATAAGTTTATTGAAAAGTTTAAAAGATCAGGAATGTATTAAACTGATTCACCCCCCCCCTCTCAGTTTAATTAGAGATTCAACAACATGTGCCCTTTGATGGTTGGCGCTGCATGGGTGGTTTCTTCCACCTCCTCAACTTCCTCTTGTGGCTGATCCACATCCGGAAGCTCCTCCTTAGGAACTAATAGCTCCTCATCTGCATGCAAGTGTAGCTCCCTCTCAAGCGAACACCTATATTTTCTCCCGAAATTCTTGAGGACCTGTCGCACAACAATAAGTTGGCAACTACTCACAAATACACCCGATAGTTGTGAGGTGTATCAGTGTACCCCACAAATATTCCAACCACTGCGGTCGGATCCAGCTTCCTTCTTGCATCCTTCGTCACATGCATGTAGACAGGAAAACCAAAAATCCGCAAATGGGAAATATCAGGCTTCTTGCCAGAATAAGCCTCCTCTGGTGTACTCATGTCAAGAACCTTGTGAGGACAACGGTTCTGCACATACACTGCTGTATTGCATGCCTCAGCCCACAAGTGAAGGGGTAGGCCCTGATCATGCAACATCGCCCGTGCAGCACCCACGATCGTTCTGTTCTTCCGCTCAGCCACCCCGTTCTGCTCTGGGTTATGGGGTGCGATGAGCTCTCTCCGAATCCCTTCTGCGCTGCAGAACTCCTTGAATTCAGCCGAGATGAATTCACCACCGTTATCACTCCTTAGAGCAATCACCTTCTTCCCCGACTCCTTTTCGACCAGTGCTTTAAACTCACAGAACTTCGCGAATGTATCGCTCTTCTTCTGCATGAAGAAGATCCAGCACTTTCGAGAGAAATCATCAACAAAGATCACATAATACATGTGCTTTGTTGTCGAAGCAACAGAGAAAGGACCACACACGTCTGTGTGAACTCTCTCAAGGATCGTCGTGGCGCGACTATCCTTCTCGTGAAAGGTGGCTTTCACATACTTCCCTAAAGTACACCCCTTGCACTGATCTGACTGCGCAAGAGTGCCCTTAGGAAGTCCAGTAGAAATCTGCTGCATAATCTTCAAAGCTCCATGGTGAAGATGGCCCAATCTCCTGTGCCATAGTTCGCCCTCATCATCCCGGCTCACCACTTCTCCCGCCTTGCATGCCATAGCTGCGCAGTCATCTACCTGCAACTGATAAAGGTTCTGAGTTCGAACCCCTATCTTCCGGTTCTCTCCAGTAGTCTTACTGCGCAGGAAGGCTTTTCCTTCGCTGAAGACCACATCATACCCCTTATCCTCCAACATCGCTACTGAAATCAGGTTCTTCTTTAATCCAGGTACATGCATGACATCCTTCAATACAAAGGGCTTACCAGACTCCCTCTGAAAGGATATGGTACCGATACCAGTCGCACTGTATCTACCATCATCGCCCATCTCGATGTGCACACCCAAATCTTTGTCCTCCAGATCTGAGAACAACTCCTGATCTCCCGTCATATGAAATGAAGCACCGCTATCCAAGAACCATACCGATCCCAGCACACTTGAAACCAAGCATGCAATCAGTGAAACTTTGACAGCCACCCCCACACTTCCCAGCTCATCTCTGCACTGAGTGAACTTTGTGAGGTATTTGGCGATACTGTCGCCCTTCTCCATCTTGATGTTCCTGAGCTTATCTTTGAGCGCCAGCTTCCTTTGGTCGCTCTTACTCTGGAATAGATCCGTCAAAGCTTTCCACATTAAATATGGAGTAGCCTTTCCATGCAGGCCGGATACAATATGATCCTTGACGCCCTCCAACAGGATCCTTCGACACTTCGCCATCTTCTTTTGCCATGCTTCGACTTCAGCAGGATCAGTGGGCTTTTGGACATCCGTATCTACGAACTCCTTCAGACCATTATCTTCTAATACTGCCTCCATGCGATCCTTCCATGAAACATAATTCGAACTGCCTTCAAGAGCATATTCGAGTCGCAAACCGTTGAAAGACATTTTCAACACTGGCACCAAGAAAACAAAACTGCTGCAAAACTTCAAATTCCACCTCAAATCTCAACCGCTCTAGATTGTGAGAACAAATTATTTCTAGCACAGAGATCGACTGCAAGGGGCATTTACCAGACCTTTCACTTTCCGAAGAAAGATGAATCCGGAGGCTACCTGGCCCGCATGCAGACTCTGTCTACCGAAATAAGTTTGTAATCACCGTGATGATCAATCTCTGCTTCAATAGCTCTTATACCATGTAGAAATTTGCTGAATAATGATTAATTATCCACCGAGACTATCCTGATCACATACAATTTGAATTTATATGCAACACATAATCTCTTCCACCCAGATCATCAAACATGCGGAAATAAAATCAAGCGATAACACATCAAATCATCATACACATTAACACAGTATGTATGGATAAAGCTTATAGCTGAAAACCCCGCAGCTATTGTGTATATTATAATGGAGAAATCAAGTAACAAACTCAGTACAATACTCCTCACAAGTACTCAGTACTTTCTCATACAGTTACTCACAATCTAGCTCAGTTTTGAACAGGTTACTGGTTCAAAACTCACCACCAATTGCCTTGCCTCTATTGCATGTTTCAATGCTATGGGATGGCCTCTTTATATAGATAAACCACCAGCCTGAACTGCGCAATCCTCATGGGCTTACTCCACTTATCTGTGTGTTGCAAATAGCAACAGTATAGTCACAACTGATAGCTAACTCCACCCTTTCATCTACCTCTTTCACTGGTCTCCACTGAACTGATCATACACTGTAGTGAACTGATGTGTTCTTTAGTTGAATAATGAGTTACTAATTAATGAATTAAATAATATTTAATTCACTCCACTCATAACTAATTGATTAGCTAGTTAAACTAATCTCAACTAGTTCAACTAAAATAAACAGAACACAACTCCACTAGCTATTCTTATTAACTCCTCCAAACTTCTGCCACTGAAGTCCAAACTGAAGTCAACCATGCAAGATGCCATCAAACCCTTGGGAATCACGTGATTCCTCTTTCAGTTGCATGAGCCACTTCTGTAGCTCGAACTGAAGTGCTCCAAGAGAGTAAACTGTTGTTTAGAGTCCAAATATTATTAAGGGTAAATAATATTTGACTTCCCTATTTTTAGGAGAGGCAGTCTAAAAATAGCCTTCGACCTCTTCGACCTAAAAAATAGAGTCTCATCTATTTTACCAACATGACCAATGCTCCAAGAATCTCAAACTGGAATCCCCGAACCATGCTCCATATGTCTAAAAATAGACATAGTCTAAAAATAGATTTTGCGCCAGAATTTGCCTGTGGGCCCACTTGGTGATGGCGACTTCATTTCACCAAGCTCCATCATCTTGCTGCATTTTCAACATAAACCATCAAATATAGTAGTGGAAGAAGCAATTGTAAAGAAGAAGAATGCAGATATAGCTGCTTTGAGGAAGCGGCTAAATATGCCAGCAACAGAAGATACTCTAACAAAGGATATAAAGGAAAATGAGACAAAAAAGGCAGAAATGATGTAGTTGATCATTGAACAAGCTAAACAGATTAAGAAAATAAAAAATGAGATGGAGAAAATGATAAAAGAGAAACAAAAAGCTGTAAGAGAGGCAGTGAAGGAAACAACAAAAGAAGCAGCCAAGGCCATTATTCCATTACAAGCAGTCCCTCTTGCTGTCATTCATTTAGAAACATCTATAGCTATAGGTACATTAGGTGAAGGCACTGAGAAGTTAGCTAAGGCTATGGAAAATATGTCTTTACAGACAGCTAAAATCAAAAAGCTGCAAGACCAAGTCACTACCCTACAAGATTAGATAAAAAGGAATGATTGAGCACATGCTATAGAGTTACAGATTAGTAATAAGTTGACAAAAAATTTGCAGAAGTCTCTTCAGGAGTCTTCAATTGGGAACATGGTAGGAAGAGTGAAAGAAATTATCTGGCTGAATAGAATTGACTGCATGAATGAGATATGGCCATCAATCCAGATAATGTTTTAGCAGAGAGATATAATTCATCTCGTAAGTGTTGCAATAGAAAAGGAAAATGAAGAACTAGGCGATAAGCCTGCAACTGCTAATAAAATCATCAAATTTCTCAATTCCAAAAGTAGTTTCGAGTTGGAACCCCTAGGAGTAGAAGACAGGACAACAACAATACTTGAAGTCAATAAATTACTGAACAAGAAGAGTTTAGTTTCACAAGTTGAAGAGAAGTGTAATCAGATTTAGAATGGAGTGAGCAGATTTTTTAACAGGATTGAACCTCTGAACAAGAAAGGACTGCCTTCCTTGTTTGTAATTAATGACAAACTTATGGTAAAAACATATTATGTAAAGAAGCTCACTGGCATCTCAAAGGATGCATCCAAGCATACTAATATGAAGAACACTATGACAGGGAGGGCTTTATAAGAAGTTCTCAGTAATGAAATCTTCATACAGCATGAAATAAAGCACATCTTTCAAGTGAAGCCAACATTTATGAAGTGTTATTCATCAGTAATTTTACCTGTTTAGATGACTAAATTCTTATCCTATATTTCTAAAAACAAAATTCCTGAATCTTGTGAGTTCTAGAAATCTCACTGCCTTCATTACCCATAGGATAAATTTTTACTGTTCTACTATTCTGCCAAGGCATGTCCAATCTCTCACTCCCAGAAGACCAAATCATGGACTTAGGTCCCTCATTCTCACTATGTTTGGCACCTCTGACTTTACCACTATGTTTTTTATTGCCTAAGCCTTGTACTTTTACACCCTGTTTTTCCAAATAGCCTAAACCTTTTCCCCTATTCACCAAGTGCCTCAAGCAGTGGTGATTTTAAACTCCCTTTCTAGGCTCTTTAGATAAATCAATAAAAGATTTCAATTTATAGGATTGCAATGCATAAAGTATTTTCAAAACCCTATTTTCACCTTCAAACCTTGATTCAAGTTTTTCAGTCAAAGACCTATTCCAAAATACATCCCAATAGGTCATATAGGCTCTCCTAGGTTATGCATTTCTCTGGATTTATAAGAACTCACTATTTTACATGTGCCCAAAGGTGAAATCAAATGAAAAAGAAGATGAGCTCATGATTGACCAAAGGGTATAAAAAAGCCTTCAAGGAAAGACCTCCTAGATCAAAGCATAAATTCTGCAAAAGAAAAGTTTGCCTATTTTAAAGCATTTCTGCAGGAATGCTTTATAATGGTTATCAATAGAAGAAAGGCGAGATGAGAAGCCAAACTCCTCAAGGACAGTCATAGAAGAAGAGAAACAACATGCCTAAGTAAACAAAGAATATCAGTGGTTTTGAAACTAATTGGAACAACAAGTGTTGCCCAGCAAGATTTCCATGCAAAAGATCAAAGGATAGAGATACATCAACACCACCAAGCATGAAGCCAAAGTTTCTAGAAGGGATAAATGAGAAATGGAGCAAAAGCCTTAAAAAACTAGAAGTGTGGGAAGGTAGGCAAAAAGTGAGATAAAAGTCATTACACTCCATCAGTATGACAAAAGATCTTCGAAGGATGTCTGAAAGGAGACCTCCATGGTTAAAATAAGGTAAAGGAGGTCTTCCCTATAGAAAAGGGACAAATTATAGAAAGTATCAGTGTGAAGGCTGCTTAAACTCCTCAAACACAGTCACAGGTCTACAAAATGATCATAAAAAGGAGAGGAGGAGGCTAAAAGCCAAATAATAGATCAATTGGGGCATAACTTCCACTGTTCGATAGGTAAGGTATCAAAACTCCCAAAAATTTTGAGAATACCAAGACCCTATTTTATGGCACCTCCCAGCAAGTCAGAGTGGCCAAAGGAAAAAGGGTGTGTTTGGAAACAACCAACAAAGGTCACTTTTTTTCTTAAAATCACCTCCTGCACAAGAGAAAAAGAAATATCAGCAAGATAGATAAAGGATAAAAAATAAACCTTAGTCATGGTGGGTCTTTATTTTTAATTTTTCAAAGGTATAAAATCAACACAAGTAGCATCTCTCAAACACCATTTGGTTATTTTCAAGAGTTGAAGGTTTTCAGGTTTTCGGGGTTCTCTAGTAGATTTTTCGGGAAAAAATCTTGCATTGCGCTCCTGTAAAGTTTTGCTACGCGCTTGTTCGCGTTTCTTGCGTATTTTCCAAAGAGGCACTACACACATGTAGCATAGTGTTACGCGCAAGGCCATCACCTGAAAACTCATGTAGAGGTGCCCGAACTACTACGCTCCTGTGCGTCGAGGGCTACTAGGAGGACATGACAACTCATGCAGAGGCTGCCCAACATTGCACTCCTGCGCGTTCAGGGCTACCAGGAGGACACAACAACTCATGCAGAGGCACCCGACCCTGCGCTCCTATGCGTTCAGGGCTTCCAGGAGGACACGAAAACTCGTGAAAAGGATGCCTAATGCTACGCTCCTGCGCATTTAGGGCTGCCAGGAGGACACGACAACTCATGCAGTGGTCGCCTGAACTTTGCACTCCTGTGCATTCAGGGTTACCCAGGAAGACCCGATAGGTCGTACAGAAGGTGCCCGACTGCCCTGTGTTGCATTTTTGTGCATGTTTCTTCAGATATGAAGAATTTTTTGAAGGAATTTAGTTTTTCCCTACCTTTTCATACTGTTTGAAGATGAAATGTAGAGAAATATGAAGGGTAAAATTAAAGGGAATTTGAAAAAACCATAGAGGAAGAAAATTCAGGTCCCCATGTTTGCAAGCATGGCTGATTGAAAGGCTCCCATCCATCTACAAACTGAAAACACATCAAGGCCAAAGGTGTCCTCCTTCACTCCTCTTTTCACCTCCAAATTTGCAGATCATTGCCTTCCTCATTAACCTCTCATTTTCCCTCTCCACATCATCTCCCAAGCATATCAAGGTTTTGTTTTCAAAGGCAAGAGTAAAGGAAAAAATTCCTAGAGAAGGCAGTGTTGAAAGTGGTGAGAGAGGCAAAAGGCATAGAGAATAGAAGAGGAAGGGTGGGAAAGAAAATAGGTTTAAGCCTGTAAACACTAAATAATTGACAGCCTATCCTACTATAGTTTCATATTTCCAAAAGGTAGGATGCTATGAGTTCTGTGAGAAAGTGTAGAGAGTCCAAATTCACCCTCAGTTGACCAAAATTTTTGTCCTTAACCTCCATGACCACCAAGTACATCTAGCTGGAGTGAATTTTGAGCTGACCACCAATGCAATCTCTATGGCCACTAGAATACCTTGCATGGGAGAAAAATGGTTCAAACAGGTGTATCTGGACCTAAGCCATTATCAACCCTTCTTAAAACCAAGTTGCCAAGTTGATTGTAAAAATATTTTCCCCTTTTCTCATTTGCTGGACAGATATGCTCCTTTAATGAAGATCATTATGAAATACTTCACCTATAAGGGTAGATTTTCTAGATTGTAATCTTACCACATAAGACTCCTCATGCATTTCACTAGGGCCAAACTACTACATTTTACCTACTACCTTTATAAAAGTATTGATAAAATGTCATCCATTGTGCAAAGGAGACATCCTTCACAGCAAATGCAAAGTCTTTACCACCATTCCCTCATCAAAATGATTGTCTTACACCAATTAGAGCAATAAGGCATCCCATGGGAATTTTTCATTGCCCATGGTGTTTTCACAAATCCACAGCCCCTTCCTCTGCAAATTTTACCCTCATCATCCCATCCACCTTCCTCCACTACTCCATCACCCCTCACTGACCATGAATCATCCTCTTCACATGAATCCTCTCCCCAAACAAGCCTCCCTATTTCACCCTCTCCTAAAGTCTAAGAAAAAGAAGAAAGAAGTGACAAAGAGGAAGAAAGCAGTGACCAAGATGAACATGGCAGTCAAGAAGAAAATGAAAGTCAAGAGGAGGAAACAAATAATGAGGGAGAGGAAAATGAAAGTGAGGAAAGTGATTATGATGAGGAAGAGGACAAAGAAGAAAATGTTGATAAACAAGAAAGTAGTGACAAAGGAAGTGAACAAAAAAGTGAACAAGAAGACAAAGGTAGTGAGCTAGATGAAGATGAAGAAATCCATGACAGTCCAGGGGAAGAGATAGATTTTGATGAGAAAAATAGTGAAGGTAAAGAAGAAAACAGTGAGCCCAATAAAAATGATAAAAGGAGCAGTGACAAAGATGAAAATAGCAGTCAAGAAGAGGCAGAGTTTGAAAGTGAAGATAATGGACCAAATAATGAAGAAATTGGGCCAAACAGTGAAGGGGCTAATGACAGTCATAATAAAGAAAGCCTAATGACTGATAGTCCTAAAAAAAGTGACAGCAGTGATCCCATGAACTCAAAGGACAACCAAGAGAATGAAATTGCATCAAGCAGTGATGAGGACACCTCTAACCATGACAACAAAGAAAATGACAATGAAAATGATAATGTTGTAAATATGGAGGGTGATAATGCAGAAGACATTGAGGAATATGACAACGATGAAGATCAAGGAAATGATACTAGCATGGGAAAAAATGAAAGTGCCTCTCAAGAAAGAAGTCTTGAGATCACCAAATATGAAATGAAACATGTTAAATCTTGTACTCTCACTTATCAAAGAGGATCAAGGCAAGTGTTTGCTGCCTCCAAGAGGCAAGGGACCTTGCCATCTACTTCAGCTCAACCACTAGACAAAGGTAAGAAAAATGTGGAAGAAGAAGAGGAAGATCATGAAAAACAAAAAGAATTTGAACTTATTCACATAAAGAGTGATGATGAGAATGAAACAAGAATTTAAAACTCCCTCCTCCAAGACATGAATGCACAAATCAAGGACTTGGAATCTGAATTAGAAAGATCAAAAGATGTCATTCACTTCTATCAGATGCAAAACAAGCAAATGAGTGCCCAACAGGCCATCCATGAAACAAGAACACTCAGGTACCGGAAAGAGGCTCAAAGGGCACAGGTGAAGTTGTAAGAGTTCATGGGAACTTATGAGAAGAGTAGTGATGATGAAGGTCAAACTAGAAGGAGACCTAGAACTATGGGTCTAAGGAAAGCATTGGAAAAGCAGAGAGAAGAAGAATCAGCCCAAGCAGAACAACTTTCTCTCCAAGAACTCCTTGAAATGGAAATTGAACATGATAGGGAATTATGGATTTAGAGGGCTAACATACACCTTGAGGGCAAGCTAGATAAGGCAAATAAAGACTTGTATTTACAAATAATAATGACCAAACATTATGTCAAAAGAAACCAATTTGCAAGGGCAAAACTCAAAAGGGCTCAAATTGAGATCCAAGCACTAAAAAGGGAAAAGATCCAAGCTAACCTTAGTGTTTTGGCTCAAGATTCTCTACAGGTCTCCCAAGACCCATGAGGCATACTTCCACCAAATTTGGGAGATTTTTTGACAAGATTTTGTTTTTTGCAAATTTTGAGGCTAGGAGTGCAGCACAACTGGTGATACGCTCTTTTTCAGGGCATCTTTAGGAGGAAAGGCTTGCATTTTTGGGCTCCTCATCACTCATATAACATGCTCACAAATTTTCAGCTCAATTGGAGTTGTTTTGGTCCCCCAAAAGGGTACAAAACACTCACTTTTTCATCATTCTGCCTACTTTTCAAGACATGTGTTGCACTCCTACAAGTCTTGGAATTTTCCCTTTTTGGATAGGTTTTAGAGGTAACATTGGAGAAACAATGGTAGATATGGAAAGTATACTTCAAGGGCTTTCCAACGAGCCATCACGGAGCCTTTTCTGACGTCATGAAGGCCTTCAAAACACTATTGTAAGAAGACCCATTTTTCCTGTTCTTGTGTTGCACTCCTGGCATAAAATTTTATTTCAAAACACAGTGTTGCGCTCCTGTGGTTGAAAAGTAAAAATGTGCATTTGGCAAGATTTAGGAGGCTTGTCAGAGCCTAAAGGTCAATTTATTTGCTACAAATGGCCGAAAAGATATTTATTTTAGATATTTTGTGCCTTGGGCCTTGTAAGGCCTCAAGGACAATAGAGATACTTTTGATTAGCCAATAGACTTCTAGATGCTCTTTTAGGTTTTCCTCCTCCTTGCTTGTTATATAGAGCATGAGGATTCATTGTAATAGTGGGCTTTTGATGTGTTTGAGAGAAATACATGGTTTTTGGAAGTTGAAGAGAAATTTGGTGTTGTGGAGCTTGTGGATGATTTGCCTTAATTGATGATGATGAAGGCTTGCTTGCAAGATCCCTGAGTTTAGTTAATGGTGATGTATCTCTTATTTTTTCATGTTTTCTTGTCGATCATATGTCCATATTTCTATATTGCAATAGCTCAGAAAAGTATAGGTTGAGAATTTTTTTTTGAGGCACCTCAATCCTCCTGTTTTCTATTGTCTTTATGTTTTCCTCTGCTAGGTTAGCTTAAGGAATTCTTAGTTTCTCCTTAGGCCCACCTAAGCTTGTTTATTTCATCATTGGATTTTTTAGACTCCTATACCAATAGGTGTCATATTTCATGATTAAATTGTTGAACTATGTAATATGTCAAACCTTTTTCTTGTTGCAAAGGTGTTCCATATTCTTAAAAAATAAAAATAAAAATAAAAAAAAATGTAAAGAGGGTATACCCTAAAAGAAAAATCAAAGGGTAAAAAGAATAAAATGGTCAAAAAATGAAAGAAATGAACCCCAAACAAAAATAGACCAGGAAAGTGTGCAAGTCTAAATGCCACTACTATTTCATTTTTTGTAATAAACAAAATTGTGTGCAGCTTGTCAAACTTTTGCCACAATTTATGAAGAGTCAAACTGTTTAAACTTGACTCATTCATTTTATTCTTTCATGTTGTAGAATAGAGAATAAATATCTGACCAAACAGTTTAATCTTGGCAGATAAGTAGATAGGTAGAGTTAATAAAAAGGTGCTCAACAGTTTAATCTGAGCCCTTGGATGTAATAAGTGTAGACTTAGATAGGTTTGCCATGTAAAAGAAAAAGAAGATTGATAAGGGTTTGCCAATCCAAGTGCACCCTAATAAAGAAGAGAAAATGGTAGTATAAAGTAGATAGGGTAGGTAGATGGTGTTGCAAAGTTATATGTGATGAATGATGGTTCTAAATATGTTCAATTTTACTTTCATCACAAAGGGCAAAGGCAGAACACTACATTGGCAGAATTTCAGAGCAAAGCAAAGTCAAAATCATTAACTTCCCATTTCACTTTTTCCCTAAATATTTTACTAATTTCCCCTAAGTGCTAAGGAATTTGAAGATTAAAGGGGCTCAAGGCATTTCCTTGACTTTTAGAGGGACCGTACCCTCGGCCCAATAATTGAAAAGACCTAAGTACTTGAAGTTATTCATCATTACACTCATTCACTTTTAATTTTTTCCTAAGTAAAATTCCATTTTACTTAGGAAAATCATGCTATATTTCATAAAAACCCTCAAAATCACTTGCTATTCTAAGTCTAAGTGTTGAAGTTGATATAATACAATTTGCTTCAGAAATCTTCACTTTCCTAGATTTGTAAAGTATTTTGAGTTTCCCTTGTCCCCTTATCATATTAACATTTGATTTTATTTATTAAATCCCTAGTGAAAATACCTTATCCTATAGTATATAACTCCTTTTACATAAATATCCCAAAAACCCACTTATATAATTTTAGTCAAAGTTAAAAATCCCACGTGTTCAAATAAAAACCCACATTATACTCCCTTTTGGCTAAAAAATATCTTTAATTCTATTCCCGCCCCCTATGGTAAGAAAATCACATTGGTTTAATTATCATATAATAAAATATATGAAAAAACGTTTAAACATATTGAAAATGTGTTTAAAACAAAAATTCCCGAAATTTGTTTAACCCTAACTTCAAAAGAAATAAACCCATCCCGTATGTATTTTTCACCCTGACCATCCACTGTACAAGGGATTAATTAATCCATACGATTAATTAATAACCAACCTCCACCAATCAAAATGCTCTCGAAATGATTAATTCGTAATAAATCACGTCGGGCCCTCTTCTTAACTACCCGCCAACTTCACGTCCCGACCACCGTCCGATCGGCCGCTCCAAGATCGACGGTTGTCGTTAATTCCGCTGGCCATCTCCAATCCGAAAGTTAACGCGCGAAATGACAGTGGTTTTCAAACAGTACTATCACCACGCGTCATCTGTTCTATGGATTCACTGCCCATCCGCTTAATACCGCCTTCCCTCAAAAGTGGTGCGGAAAAAACCGCTTACCGCCTATCCTCTGTGACGTGTCCATTGTACCTGCTGACGTCATCAATCAAAACCCGCCACCCCTTTGACTTTGCAAATAAAACAAAAATAACCCACGTCTTTTTCATTATATTGTGCATAGTGAACGACCAGACTCCCATGCAATAAAACCCTTTGTAACCCAGCTGCGCCACCTGAAGCCTCTGTTAACCAATTCGAGCATGGTTTACCTCCCAAAAATCATTCTAGATTCACTCCACAGGCCTCTCAAAATCAAATGAAACCTTTTCAACCTCCCATGCAAACCAATGCTTTCTTAACATTTTTTTTTATTTTACAGGTGATTAGAAGACCACATCCTTGGATAAACAGTCTTAATACTAGTCATAAGACTTGTTTACTCCAAGAGTGTTATCAAATCTATTCAAACAGAGATGGAAGATAAAACATACAATTGAAAGACAAGCAAAGGAAATAGGATATTAAACAATTTACTGTTGAAACAGACAGTAAAAACCTAAACTACACATTGAAGGTAAAAGGACACAGTAAAGAACAGTTAAAGAGTATCAGTGGTTAAAGTGTATCAGGTAAAAGTCAGAGTGAAAGTTAAAATGAAGTTACAAAGCGGTCAAAGGTAAACAGTAAAAGTAATTACAGAGGCATTAAAATGGTAAAAAGAAATGAAAATAATTTCACCAACATTGAATTTTGTTTAAAAGTGAAAGTAAAACAGTCAAAAGAACAAAAAAGTGAAAAGATGAAAAATACAACAAGAAGGAACATTTTTGCAGAAATTGCATGTTTTAGTCATTGTTTTGCAGAAACTATTGTGATCAATCCAAGATGAATTTTACAAAACTGAAGGAAGTTTATGTTATTAATAGGACCATCTACAAAAACCTCTCTCACTTTTCTAACAGCTATTATGGTTTTGGAAATATTAAACAATGTTGGAAAGCACTTTTTGCAGAAAATTCCAGTTAAGTCATCCTTTTACAGAGAATATTGTGGCCAATAAGAAATACATCATACAAAAAAGAAGGATTTTTTTGTTCCTAAGACAATATTATACAAAACCCAATCTCACTTTTTCCACAGTGATTTCAGAATGAGAGATACATGCACATCTTTACAAGCTATTTTTCAGACTCTGTAAAACTCTGTTTTACACATATTTTTGCAAAGCCTATTGTGCAAATCTGGAGAAGAATTGTAGGAAAGTGAAAGAGGTTTATCTCACCAACATATTTATCTACAATAACCGCTTTCACTTTTTACATATCTATTACGGATTGAGAAATAACAAGGTATCATTGGACCCCAAGTTTGCAGAATTGTTGGAGCAGAATTCACAAAAAAAGGAAGCAGTTAGTGACTTGGATGCCTCATCATCAACTAAGGTTTGGATAAAATTCGAATTATCCTCTTTGTCATCACCTATCCATCAAAAATAGTGCCAAATAGATGCATTAGTTTGAGTTTCCTTTACTTAAGTTCTATTTATGTAAAATAGTTGGAGAGATTTGTGAACCAATTTTGATATTTTTTCAAGATATTTTAGTTTAGAATTTGTATAAATACTTCACTCTTGGAAGTATTTTGGGTGGATTCTACTACTTTGCTGTGACATTGAGTTTTTGGAATAAAAGTGTTTTGGAGAAATTTATTTGTGGCTTGCTGGATGATGATTTGAAGCTCAAGACTTTTTGCAGGATTCATGTGTCCGACTACAGTTCAATAAGTCCTTTCTATCATATGTTTTAAGTTTAATATTTGTTTATAATATCACTATGTTCCATTTCTAAATAATTGACATAAAAGAATAAATCAGAACTTACTTAAGTGTACTCTGATTTTCAATTGTGGTTATTCCAAATTTTTTCTTCCAAACTGGTTATAAGCAACGAATTCTTAATTGCTCTTGTTTCGCTGGTTTGAACATTCTTATTACTATAATAAAGAATTCTTAGCTGCTCTTTATTTGTAATCATTCATTTTATTTTTTTGAATATGTTGAAAGATTCTTGATTGCCTTTCATCCCTTCAAAATCCATTCCATCTACTTTAATTTCCAAAAATTGTTCTCTGTTTGGCTATCTTGCCCTGCAAAGCCATCTTGTGTGTAGAATATTAATCCAGTAAAGCCATCATTTTGACTCCATAGCCCAATGGCCTGAAAACCTTGCCCTTAGTTGGCGAATTCCACCATTTTCAAACAAACTCTTGGACTTATAACTAGCCTAAAACTTTCTAAGAACAAAGCTAAATTTTAAAGAGAGAGCCCTCTCTAGATACAGATTGGCTAGATTCTGTATCTGAAGGTTGGTTTGTGGTTACCTCGGGTATACTTTCCTTTTCCACAACTTCGAAGAAAACCTGAGTGATAACATAGTGGCGACCATACTGGGGATCTGAATATCTTTATTGTCAAAATTGTTTGCTTATAAGCTATGGACAGAGTCTGAAGATCAGCCAGGTAGCCTTTGAAATGATTTTGCTCTGCAATTGCATAGTAAATAAATGTTGCTTCAGTCTATCTCTGGTTTAGCTTAAATAACTGAACTTTAGTTTCAAACATTCAATCAGACTCTCTAGTTCAATAAATCTTTGAGAAAATTTTAATCCAAAATCTTAAATTTCTTGAAGAGTTTGTCGAAGTTGTACTTTCATTCCATTTAAAAAAAAAAACAAAAAAAAAAGAGAATTATCTAGAAAACTGACTAGGGAAGACTAACCTTTTTCTTCAGAAATACTTTACAGGTTCATATCTGATCTATGATGGACACAAAGGTTAAAATCATCCACCTGGCGACTCCAAAATCAATTTCACTACTAAGATTCCACTGGAGGAATGAACCTGGAAGAACAATATGGAAAGATCAGGCTTTCAACTTGGATTGTTATCCAAGACATTATGTTCTTTCTAAATTGATAGAGTTTTCCAATGTATATTGTATTTTAGAGAAGATCTTAGAGTAGTTTTTAATTTATCTCTTTTGAAAATTGTAAATATAAAATCGCCATGCACATTTGAGCATCATTCTTCTGACTCTTTTGATATCATTTTCCAATCAAGACACTGTTGATCAGAGATCCAGAGCTTCAAGTTTTAGAGAAATTCCACAACCAAATAATCCATATTCCAAAGCATTAATAGTGATATTGGATGACAGGGTTTGTGGAAAATCTTTCATTTGATGAAATTTTAAATGAATTCAGGGATGAGTTATCAAAACTTCAGTTTGATGAGGATTTTCTAGGAGCTTTCTTTCTTCTTTTTAAATCAAGAAAATGTTCTCCTCAAGTTAAAAAATGGCTTCTTGATATAATTTGCGAAAATTATGAAAATGAAATCAAAATTTTGCATTCTCAAATTCAGTCATACAATTTCCTAAATCCTAAAGAATTCTTTGAAAATCTTCCTTCTCCAAAGCAAGAGGAAATTGTACTATCTTTTGACCTGCATATTGAGGATGATTATTCTTTCAAACACAAGACCGAGGAAATAGTTTCAAGGATTAATATTCAGAATACAACTGAGCAACTAGTCATTGAAGGCCTAGAAACACAAATCATACATTATGCTTTTAATGATCCTATAGCAAATTATATGGAGAATATTTTTACCTCAAATCTGCAAACATGTTTTATATATGAGGATCAAATATATCAACAATTTCCATTTCACATATTATCGTTGATTATAAAGGCACATGATCATAATATACTTCCAATTTTGATCATAAGCAATCAATTTAACCATTTATTGTTACATCTACTTGATTGGCTTCATTGGAATTTTTGTATTACCTGATTCAATAAGATTTTTAGTAGATTAGAGTAGGTAAATGAGTGCTAATAAGCTTAGAATTTTGAGCATTTTTTTGTTTTCAATTTTCAGTTAGTTTTTCATTAAGTTGGTTTGAAAATTTTTGTGTGTTGTTTCAGTTTCAGATCAAATTTCAGGTTGTAGAAAAAGGACTATATTCAATTCAAGATTTTCAACCACAACAAATGCATGTTTGGGATTGGAACAAGGCAGAAGATTTCCAACTGGGAAACAAAGTTTTAAGTTTTGAATGGATAGTAACTTACTGGAGTTGAAGCCCGAGGAGAAGGCCCTAAGCTTCAGAAGTATTACTATCATACATACAATAAGGCAACAAGAAGAAGAAGATTACATGGTTCAGTTGAAGACATTTTGAGGCATCTGACCTGCTGTTCTTGACTTTTCACAAGGAAAAGCCATCCCCAAGTGGAGCCAGTGTTAGACTCCTATACCAATAGGTGTCATATTTCATGATTGACTTGTTGAACTATGTAATATGTCAAACCTTTTTCTTGTTGCAAAGGTGTTCCATATTCTTAAAAAATAAAAAATAAAAATAAAAAAAATGTAAAGAGGGTATACCCTAAAAGAAAAATCAAAGGGTAAAAAGAATAAAATGGTCAAAAAAATGAAAGAAATGAACCCCAAACAAAAATAGACCAGGAAAGTGTGCAAGTCTAAATGCCACTACTATTTCATTTTTTGTAATAAACAAAATTATGTGCAGCTTGTCAAACTTTTGCCACAATTTATGAAGAGTCAAACTGTTTAAACTTGACTCATTCATTTTATTCTTTCATGTTGTAGAATAGAGAATAAATATCTGACCAAATAGTTTAATTTTGGCAGATAAGTAGATAGGTAGAGTTAAGAAAAAGGTGCTCAACAGTTTAATCTGAGCCCTTGGATGTAATAAGTGTAGACTTAGATAGGTTTGCCATGTAAAAGAAAAAGAAGATTGATAAGGGTTTGCCAGTCCAAGTGCACCCTAATAAAGAAGAGAAAATGGTAGTATAAAGTAGATAGGGTAGGTAGATGGTGTTGCAAAGTTATATGTGATGAATGATAGTTCTAAATATGTTCAATTTTACTTTCATCACAAAGGGCAAAGGCAGAACACTACATTGGCAGAATTTCAGAGCAAAGCAAAGTCAAAATCATTAACTTCCCATTTCACTTTTTCCCTAAAGATTTTACTAATTTCCCCTAAGTGCTAAGGAATTTGAAGATTAAAGGAGCTCAAGGCATTTCCTTGACTTTTGGAGGGACCGGACCCTCGGCCCAATAATTGAAAAGACCTAAGTACTTGAAGTTATTCATCATTACACTCATTCAATTTTAATTTTTTCCTAAGTAAAATTCCATTTTACTCAGGAAAATCATGCTATATTTCATAAAAACCCTCAAAATCACTTGCAATTCTAAGTATAAGTGTTGAAGTTGATATAATACAATTTTCTTCAGAAATATTCACTTTCCTAGATTTGTAAAGTATTTTGAGTTTCCCTTGTCCCCTTGTCATATTAACATTTGATTTTATTTATTAAATCCCTAGTGAAAATACCTTATCCTATAGTATATAACTCCTTTTACATAAATATCCCAAAAACCCACTTATATAATTTTAGCCAAAGTTAAAAATCCCACGTGTTCAAATAAAAACCCACATTATACTCCCTTTTGGCTAAAAAATATCTTTAATTCTATTCCCGCCCCCTATGGTAAGAAAATTACATTGGTTTAATTATCATATAATAAAATATATGAAAAAACGTTTAAACATATTGAAAATGTGTTTAAAACAAAAATTCCCGAAATTTGTTTAAACCTAACTTCAAAAGAAATAAACCCATCCCGTATGTATTTTTCACCCTGACCATCCACTGTACAAGGGATTAATTAATCCATACGATTAATTAATAACCAACCTCTGCCAATCAAAATTCTCTCGAAATGATTAATTCGTAATAAATCACTTCGGGCCCTCTTCTTAACTACCCGCCAACTTCACGTCCCGACCACCGTCCGATCGGCCGCTCCAAGATCGACGATTGTCGTTAATTCCGCTGGCCATCTCCAATCCGAAAGTTAACGCGTGAAATGACAGTGGTTTTCAAACAATACTATCGCCACGCGTCATCTGTTCTATGGATTCGCTGCCCATCCGCTTAAAACCGCCTTCCCTCAAAAGTGGTGCGGAAAAAACCGCTTACCGCCTATCCTCTGTGACGCGTCCATCGTACCTGCTGACGTCATCAATCAAAACCTGCCACCCCTTTGACTTTGCAAATAAAACAAAAATAACCCGCGTCTTTTTCATTATATTGTGCACAGTGAACGACCAAACTCCCATGCAGTAAAACCCTTTGTAACCCAGCTGCGCCACCTGAAGCCTCTGTTAACCAATTCGAGCATGGTTTACCTCCCAAAAATCATTATAGATTCACTCCACAGACCTCTCAAAATCAAATGAAACCTTTTCGACCTCCCCTGCAAACCAATGCTTTCTTAACAATTTGTTTTGTTTTACAGGTGATTAGAAGACCACATCCTTGGATAAACAGTCTTAATACTAGTCATAAGACTTGTTTACTCCAAGAGTGTTATCAAATCTATTCAAACAGAGATGGAAGATAAAACATACAGTTGAAAGACAAGCAAAGGAAACAGGATATTAAACGATTTACTATTGAAACAGACAGTAAAAACCTAAACTACACATTGAAGGTAAAAGGACATAGTAAAGAACAGTTAAAGAGTATCAGTGGTTAAAGTGTATCAGGTAAAAGTCAGAGTGAAAGTTAAAATGAAGTTACAGAGCGGTCAAAGGTAAACAGTAAAATTAATTATAGAGGCAGTAAATGGTAAAAAGAAATGAAAATACTTTCAGCAACATTGAATTTTTTTTAAAAGTGAAAGTAAAACAGTCAAAAGAACAAAAAAGTGAAAAGATGAAAAATACAACAAGAAGGAACATTTTTTGCAGAAATTGCATGTTTTAGTCATTGTTTTGCAGAAACTATTGTGATCAATCCAAGATGAATTTTGAAAAACTGAAGGAGGTTTATGTTCTTAATAGGACCATCTACAAAAACCTCTCTCACTTTTATAACAGCTATTATGGTTTTGGAAATATTAAACAATGTTGGAAAGCACTTTTTGTAGAAAATTCCAGTTAAGTCATCATTTTGCAGAGAATATTGTGGCCAATCAGAAATACATCATACAAAACTGAAGGAATTTTTTGTTCCTAAGAGACCCCTCTAAAAACATCTATCTCACGTTTTTCACAGTGATTTCCGAATGAGCGATACATGCACATCTTTACAGGCTATTTTTCAGACTCTGTAAAAATCTGTTTTACACATATTTTTACAGAGCCTATTGTGCACAGCTGGAGAGGAATTCTAGGAAACTGAAAGAGGTTTATCTCACCAACATATTAATCCACAATAACCTCTTTCAGTTTTTACATATCTATTATGGATTGAGAAATAACAAGATATCATTGGACCCCAAGTTTGCAGAATTGTTGGAACAGAATGCACAAAGAAAGGAAGCAGTTAGTGACTTGGATGCCTCATCATCAACTAAGAGTTGGATAAAATTCGAATTCTCCTCTTTGTCATCACCTATCCATAAAAAATAGTGACAAATATATGCATTAGTTTGAGTGTCCTTTACTTAAGTTCTATTTATGTAAAATAGTTGGAGAGATTTGTGAACCAATTTTGATATTATTTCAAGATATTTTAGTTTAGAATTTGTATAAATACTTCACTCTTGGAAGTATTTTGGGTGGATTCTACTACTTTGTTGTGACATTGATTTTTTGGAATAAAAGTGTTTTGGATAAATTTATTTGTGGCTTGCTGGATGATGATTTGAAGCTCAAGACTTTTTGCAGGATTCATGTGTCCGACTACAGTTCAATAAGTCCTTTCTATCCTATGTTTTAAGTTTAATATCTGTTTATAATATCACTATGTTCCATTTCTGAATAATTTACATAAAATAATAAATCAGAACTTACTTAAGTGTACTCTGATTTTCAATTGTGGTTATTCCAAATGTTTTCTTCCAAACTGGTTATAAGCAACGAATTCTTAATTGCTCTTGTTTCGCTGGTTTGAACATTCTTATTACTATAATAAAGAATTCTTAGCTGCTCTTTATTTGTAATCATTCATTTTCTTTTTTTGAATATGTTGAAATATTATTGATTGCCTTTCATCCCTCAAAATCCATTCCATCTACTTTAATTTCCAAAAACTGTTCTCTGTTTGGCTATCTTGCCCTGCAAAGCCATCTTGTGTGTAGAAGATTAATCCAGTAAAGCCATCCTTTTGACTCCATAGCCCAATGGCCTGAAAATATTCAACCTTGCCCTTAGTTTGCGAATTCCACCATTTTCAAACAAACTCTTGGACTTTTAACTAGCCTAAAACTTTCTAAGAACAAAGCTAAATTTTAAAGAGAGAGCCCTCTCTGGATACAGATTGGCTAGATTTTGTATCTGAAGGTTGGTTTGTGGTTACCTCGGGTATACTTTCATTTTCCACAACTTCAAGGAAAACCTGAGTGATAACAGGATTTATATGCTAGTTTAAAAATATGATTCATGGTAAACCTTGCTTGTTTGATGCTATCTAAACTCTGTCTTGAAATCTCTCTTTGATGTATTGATTGTTAGTTTCGATATTGCCCTTTGTATATGCTTATCAATTTGCTTCAAAGTTCTTTATAGTTTAATGAATGATGTTTAGGAGTTCCCTCTTCATTTATTGATGCTATTTGTCTCTTATATGTTTTCAAATCTTGAAAGTAGAATCATTGAATTTAGATGAGTTTTCTTGCTTCCTTTGTTCCACTGGATTGTTTATCTTGAATGTTTATTTGTTTAAAAGTATTGTCATTGAGTAAATGGTGTGCCCTATCTCATGATTAGTATATTTTGCTTATCAGTATTCAAGACCTTCTTGTTCATAGGTATTTGAAAAAGGATTCTTAACTACCTTTTTCCCTACCTTGTTTCCCCAAACTTAATGTCCATCTCACCTCACACATAAACTTTAAAGATCCATTGACTACACTAGATTTTCCCTATGATGTTCCCCGATTCACTATTGAGATATCAATGACTTCATAGATTCCATAGCCCAATGTTTGACAACCTCTCATTCCACCTATCCTACTCGATCATCTTACCTCCACCAAACAAAAAAACAAACCCTACACTTAACAACTAGCCTAAAATCAACCATCTAAAGTGAACAAGTTTACATCCTTCACACATAATATAGAGAGCCCTCTCTGAGTCTAGGAAGGCTAGGTCCTAGGACTCCAAAGGCTGGTCTGATGTTACCTTGTGCATTTTGTCTACCAATATGCTAAATCACGGGACCATAACATGAAGTACAGAGAAACTGAAGAAATATACAAAAGATTAATCAGGATCAAGATTTCGAGTCCAGAGGAATGGGAGAAATTGTGTGACTTGCAGGAATGATGACAATTCAGCATGAAAATAGAACATCCAGCTCTGCTAATTATTCAAATCAACAGACCAATTGTACCAATACAACACATCAACATTTAATTTTCCAGTAGAGCAAACCACTACAGCACTCAATAATAGCTTTATGGAGACTTTTGCCATCTGTCAAAATCATTTTGACGTGTCCATGCAATGGTCACAATTGTCAATAATTAGTTACTATTGTAATAAATAAGCAGATTGTGTAGTGCCCCGCTATAGTTGATTGGCAGTAATATGAAATTAACATTATTTAGCCCTAAGGCCCGCACTTTATTCTTTGAGGACCTCAGGTTGAGGATCCGAACACATGACTCTATTATTAGTGGATTTGATGGTTATGTATGTTCTTTATTGATACTGTGATGTTGACATCATTAATGGTTATGTACATTCTCTATTGATATTATTCTAGCATTAATGGGTATGCATGTTCTCTATTGATATCATGATGATGATAGACTTGTCTGATCGGTATGTTTTCTATTGATGTTACGATGATGATGGGTTTGATGGTTATGTTAATTTCCCATTGATGTTATGATTATGATAACCATGACGGATGTGTCCCCTATGTTATCTACTTACATTAGTGCTGATTCAAAATGAACAACGATGTGAATGACTAGGTCATGTTGATGTTACTATTATGATAATTACTAACAGTAAGAAACTTTGTTACTGATTATTATTGAGTATGACAGGAAACCACCAGAGGCACTCACATACGATGAGTTGACAACATCTGGTTTGATAGAAATTAATATTTTGTCTTTGAAATTCTAAGTTAAGTTTGAAACTTGTTATATATACATATACTCTGATGATATGTCAGTGGTTGCAGGAACATGTTAGTTGCTTGGCCGAATGACTCACATATGGGTGATGGGCTTGTACAATTGGATGGAACTACATGGGAGGGGTAGGACAGTGTCCCTAATCTCACCTACTAGCACACCCAAAATGACTTAGGCTGGAAAGGTCGAAACACCTTCGCCTTGAAGATCATGATTTTGTGGGGGGCAGGTCCCAAATTTGGGTCGCTCTCGAGGATTTTCTGGTGGGCGCGCATCAAGGCAGATTCCTTGATCCCCAACACCATTAGTCTCACTATAGCAGGTGACATACGAGATGATAGTGGTCTTTATCGTTACACCTATAATTTCCCCTTGTAGCCACTAGATGCTTGAAGGGCAAGTGGCATGGCACCCTTGGAACTTCAAGAGAAATTTTTGAAGGGCACGACCGAATTGGAACCCTTGGCATCACAAATAAATTGTTAGGCATGGCACCCTTGGAACTTCGAATGGAAATTCTTGAAGGGCATGACCATCTTGACACCCTCGACATCAGTAAAAACAAATCAATAAATATAATCAAGATATGAAAATCCTACTAATTCATATCAAGTGGTAAATGATGTTATAACCAAGGAAATTAAATCAAGGTTAAAAATTAGGATAAGGGAAGAATAGGAAGAAAAAAATATTTTACCCAAATAACTCTACCCTTTCCATGTTAAAACAAAATATTAAGTGGATAATGTACATAAGTAACTTAATAAGGAATAAGGGGAAAGAGGGACATAGAGTTAAGTATAAATATTAATCATAAAATATTTAAAAACTTCATTAAGAGAAGAGGGTGGTTAATTAAAATAAGATTAATAAATTAAAATTGGAGAAATTTAGAGAACCTCCATGTGGTGAGAGCCAATATAAGAATATCCATCTGAGAGGAAAATTGAGTTAAATTAGGAGGTATTTAGGAGACCAAATCTGAGACTTATTAGTTAACTTCAGTAATAAACAAAAATTAAGGAGTAGGAAAGGGAGGATCAAGAGACAACTAGGAGAAGAAATAGGAAGCCTTGTAGGGGTGTGGAAAATACTATTTTAAATTAATATTTATGTAAATGATTATGGAGAGTCTTGGTGAGAGGGTGACACATGGGTGGGTGAATAATCAAATTTTGGATTAATAAAAATAATTAATTGTGCATGAAATGCTAAGTGTCACCTATGAATCCTCCTATAAAAGAATGGAAAAGCCATGTGAAAAAGGATTTTTTGCTTACCCGATTGTTGGATGGAGGAGATTATGTTGTTGTGAGTGGTTATGAGCTATACTTGAGTTTGGTGAGGTAGAGGACTCTAGAGAGGGGACTCTTGAGCCAAGGAGTGCTCAACTCTATCAGCTAGCACATTTCCTTCGTTGTACAACCTTATTGCAGCTCGGGGGTCTGCGGGGAAGGAAAGTACTCAAGGAGTAGGCTGGGAGGTCAACCAGTGGGTCATTATATTCGTATTAAGAACGACAACATTCATGCTTGGAGGTAGACGACAAAAAGGGAGCGAAAGTAGCGGAAAGTCAAGATTGAATCTCGTCTCCTGGTGAATGGTACATATGTTATTTATAATGTTTTCTTTGTGCCTATAATTAACATGTAAAATATATGTATGTGCAATGAAGTTAAATTCATGGATGTTGATATAAGTGATTAATATTTCTGAGTTTCCAATGTTGTATGCTTATGGTTTTATTCCTAGTTTACTGTATTATTCAAAAAAAAGGGTAAATCATAGGGTTGGCCCCTACACTTGGTATCAGAGCTTAGAGTTCACACACTGGGCCTATGAACCCTTAGTACCTTTTGTAAAATTATATATATATATATATATATATATATATATATATATATATATATATATATATATTAAAGAGAGGTGAGATGATTAACAAACAGATTCTGTATATAAATATATAAATAATTAGCTTCACATACATAATTACCAGGTATTCAGTAACGAATTTGACTTTTGTTCTCTCCCAACTGAAGATTTCGAGAAATAGCTCTCCCAAGGATCTCTCCATTTTTTTTTTTGCCTATACATGGCTAAAATAGCGCATGTGATCTTAGTCTATCCCCAAAACCTCCATCAATATTGAGATTGAGTGTTGGTGTTATCATAAATTGATGAGCGAGTAATCAAACCTTTTTAATTTTATTTAGCTATTTTGAAAGAGAAGTAACACTTAAAAAAAAAAGGTGTAAAATACGATGATTACAAGGTAAGATGTATGCATCACTTGAATGCCATAACAATATAAAATCACTATGGTGGTGTTTAGAAACACCATAAAATTGATAAAACTGATACATGTGACTGTCAAACTCAAGCCTCGGCCTCACTGGCCCCTGCCTTACCACTACCAGTCTTCTTCGGTAGTAGAACATTGTCAAGGTTGGGCAACACACCACCATTGGCTATGGTCACCATGCCTAGCACCTTGCTCAACTCTTCATCGTTTCTCAGTGCCAACTAAATGTAAATCCTTCTCCACACAAGACACTTCACTTGGTAACGAAAAAAAAATGTAATGAAAAATTTTCTAACACATGATTGTAAATGTATATTTTATTAGCATAATGGAATCAAGTTCATAATTGTGATTGGAAAATATTATAATAAATGAATGATTAGTTCACTATTTTATCATATTATTTTCAAATAATAAATATAAATGAAAACAATAATAAATTAATAAGTTTATCTAAAAAATAAAAACAATAAGTAAATAATTGAGTTATCTATATTTAAAATAATAATAAAACTCTAAATTAAAATTATACTTTTTTATTTATATTTTATATAAATTAATAAGTTTATCTAAAAAAATAAAAACAATAAGTAAATAATTGAGTTATCTGTATTTAAAATGATAATAAAACTCTAAATTAAAATTATACTTTTTTATTTATATTTTATATATTTTTTATAGAACATTTTTCACTCTTATATATATATATTTTTACCTTTCACAAAATTTTTGTTTTTTATTCTATAGCTCTCTCGTGAGAATAGACCTCTAGATTTATAGAAACCAAAACATCCGCCTTTGGGCCAATAGCTTGATAGAGTAAACACATTTCTTGGATTTCTAAATATTTCTAATAATCAAAATAAAGATGACTTGCCAAAATAGGAAAAGCATGTGTGCATAGTTTTTCCCAAGGCCAGGAACAATCCTCGTCTTCTTGTTATCCCTTACAACGTTTCCAGCCAACTCGAGCACCTCAACGGCGAGATATTCAAGAACTGCAGCCAAGTAAATGGAAGCTCCTCCTCTGAAATGCTCGGCATACCTTCATGTCTTAAGAAACAAATTTCTTACATGAGTTGATTTCCCTCTCCTGCCATTGCTTAACTGCTGGAAGAAAAATAACACTACTCCGTCTTTGTGCTGGAAGAAAATAATGCTACTCTGCCTCGCATAGATAAAATATACTTCCTTCGAAGAAATTTTGGGCGGCCAGTGACCATGGTAATGATCGAACTTGTCCACTCCACTGAAGTGAAAATGAATTTATAAATGAGATCCTCTGCAAATATAGTGCGCAGAACCTTTGCCATATTGCAGTCAATAATTAATAAACAATTGTGAAAATCCTGAATTCCATATTTCAATAACTTGCTTACTTTAGGATTATCTATGCAGGTTTTATGTGTGCAGATTCGACTGCAAGTGAACCAGGTCTATTTTCTATGCTTTTTGTTTCTATTGTTTTAATCCCTGGATCACAGGGGATGAGCATAATGGTTTTTCTGTTTCGTAATTATGTTATAGTCATATATAATTGTTTTCTCGATGTCCAAGAATATTTTGTTGTATGGAACTGTTATGTGGATTTGCACTGAATATTTTGTTGTATGGAACTGTTATGTGGATTTGCACTCTGTTTATTTTTTACTACAGATAGAGTCTTTCTATCATGATGATCTCAATCTGAGATACTTTAGACAATGTTTTGATATTATGTACTGTTTATATTAAATCCAGTTATTTTAAATTAGTATTAAAATTCATGAATGTGAGTCAAACACGTGACCCTCAGATCTTCAATCTAAGATTTGTTAACTTTGAATCAAACCAAATTCCTTTCTCTTCATTAGATCCACTAATGTATGAAACTAAACGTTCCAACCAAACTTTATGATTTCTGAGTTGGAGTCACGTTCCAACCAAACTTTCTCATGTAAAATAACTCTAGAAAGAAACTCTCTAACTAGACTCTATCTTTAATGAAATTCCACAAACTATATCAAATTCCAAAATAGATAATCAAATATTTTAAAAAAAAAATTTGAATGCCCTCTATTTGTTTATTTCAAATAAATTTATCTTAATATTTAGATGAACAATTCCTTAATATTTTCAGAATAGTGATTATTTAAATTTTGGTGCATATTCATGGTAATTGATTTAGTATTTAAAGATAATTTAGTTTGTAATTTCTGAAATGTTTTATGTAATTTGCAACTTAATTTCTGAAATATTTTATGTAATTTGCAATTTAATTTCTAAAATGTTTTATTGTAGGAATTTGACTTCTGTGATCCATAAATTATGTATCAAATCTTTCGGTGAAAATCACATTGGAGAAATTTGTGTAGACGTGTTTCGCGGCTAGTTTGACCAAAAATAATAATAATAATAATAATAAATAAATAAAATAAAATAAAAATAAAACTATAAAATAAAAAAAAATATAAAATATAAAATATAAAAAACTAAAAACTAAAAATAAAATAAAAATAACGGCTAGTTTGACAAAAAATAAAAAAATAAAGAAATAGTAAAAGAAATTAATAAACAATAAACAATAAAATAAAAAATAAAAAATAAAAATTAAGAATAAAATATAAAAATAAAAAATATAATAAAAAATCAATAAATACATAGATATAAATATGAACATTAAAGTAAATATAAATGTAAAAAAAAAAAAAAAAAAAAAAATTAAATTAAATAAACAAATAAATAAATAAATAAACAAAAAATAAAAATAACAAAATAAATAAATATACAATACTTGAACACAATTCAATATTTGAGAGTGCAAGCTTCTGTGATCCTGATGATGAATTACAGTTGGTAGTTCGAAACGCGTCGGTCCTAAAATTCTCATGTGATTTCCCAAAAGATTTATAATCTAACAATTCAATATATTATTTATTTAGCATGGTTATGTTTATTATTTGTTTTTAATCTAGTTCTTATTTATGTATATTTAATCAATTAATTAATTACCTTTTTAAAATAAAAAAATAAAAATAAAGGAATTAATTTAGTTTCAAATAATATATTGAATTGTGTTCAAGTATTGTATATTCATTTATTTTGTGTTTATTTATTTGTTTATTTAATTTTATTTTTTTTTTTTACATTTATATTTACTTTAATGTTCATATTTATATCTATGTATTTATTGATTTTTTATTATATTTTTTATTTTTATATTTTATTCTTAATTTTAAAAAAAATATTTTATTGTTTATTGTTTATTAATTTATTTTATTATTTATTTATTTATTTTTTTGGTCAAACTAGGCGTTATTTTTATTTTATTTTTAGTTTTTAGTTTTTTATATTTTATATTTTTTATATTTTATATTTTATTTTATTTTATAGTTTTATTTTTATTTTTATTTTTTATTTATTATTATTATTATTTTTATGGTCAAACTAGCCATTATTGTACAACGACTATTTGGAGCTTCTTTATCTATTTAAGCTGAGTCCTAGATCAGATTTCGTATCTTGTCTTGATGATGAACCACACTGGCTGGTTCGAAACGCGTCGACACAAATTTCTCCAATGTGATTTTCACCGAAAGATTTGATACATGTTTTATTGTAATTTGCAACTTACAAAGTACTTGATAGTCGATTGGGTTTATAACATATTTGTGATTGTTTCTTTTGTTTTTTTTATATAACTTTTAGTAGGATTTTGCAATCCATCAAGGTTCAAGAGTAGATATTTTTAGAATAATTATCTTTTAATCATATTTACGTGATATTTTCGCAATTATTTGAAAATAAATAAATAAATGAAAAACATATAATTATTAAACGAAGGCTTCCCTATAATACAAAGGTGTAAGTGAGCTTATGTACTCTTACATGGAGCCTTGTTATGCTAGTTTGTGGAATATAATTTTTAGCTGTATCTAGTCTATATTTCTATAGGATTAAGTTCATATAAATGGTGGTCTAATTATAAGAAATTAATCTCACATTCATGCTTTAATGGATGAAGGGTTTCTCTATGAAGGCTAAATCTGGCGAATCTTGTTTTATTACAGTTTGTTGGCCTATATATCTCACTTAAGAGGCTTATACGCACTTAGATTGAACAAAAAGTAACTTTTTAATTAAATTAGTGGTAGTGAGGTATGGTTTTAAAACTTTGGAGTTCTCATGTCAAATATTTTAAAACTCTAGAGTTCTCATGTCAAATATTTGCAATTATTCAGGTGGTATTATAATAAACTTTAACTATTTAGTGGTATAGGATATCTCTAAAAAAAACTAAAAAAAAAATTACAATCTTATTAAAGAATGAATCTAGACTATTTTACTATATTACTAGTGTATATTGTATTGGGAAGGGTTAAGGGTGAATTTTAGTTTGAGGAAAAATGAAGTTATATGACTATCTAATTTAATTATTATTTTGGTAGAAGATAAGTAGTGAAATCATTTTATTAACTCTAAATTTAAAATTTATTCATACTATAAATAGTTTTTGATAAACAATTAAATTATTTTGTAATATTGAATTGTCTAAAAAGTATTACTTGAATTAAGTTGAGTTAATGAAATTCAAATTATGTACATTATTTATTTTAATGGCTTTAATAAATTTATTTGTATCATGTAATAATTACTATAAATTTAATTATTATGCATATGTAATATTATATTTAACTTATCTAAATAAGATTTAGAAAAAAAAATTACCAAGTTATAAATACATGTGGTATATGGGACTTAGAATGTCAATTAGTAAATCCCCCTCATTATTAACAATTAAGAGTTAACTAAAATTATTAAAGGAAAATGTCAATTTTACACCATGGATTTAAAGGTAATTTATCGACCAATTAAGTTGAGATAAAAGTGAATGAAGATATACACTAAATTTAATAAGGATAATAATATTGGACATTCTTATATTCCAGTGATCCATTGTATTTACTATCAATTTCTGCCCACCATAATTAGGGCAATTCTTTGCATAAATTAAGTACAAGTAAAAGGTAAATATGTACTACACATTATTTATAATCTTGTATTAAAGTGTGTTTACCAAGAGTTAAAGTATTAATTTCTTCTTAAATAAAGTATTAATTGCTTCTTATATATTTACCAAGAATTATAATATTATTTACATATTCTCCTAGATATGGGAGTTGTTATGAATGCAATTTCAATAATCCTAATAATATAGTGTGTTTATATTACTAATTTATTTAAAATAAAAATAAAAATTATCATATTAATTATTGTACAACCCATCTAGATATAGATATAGATATAGATATAGATATAGATATATATCTATATCTATATCTATATCTATATCTATATCTATATCTATATCTATATATATATATATATATATATATATATATATATATATATATATATATATATATATATATATATAATTTTACTATCATTTCAAAGTTTCATTATCAATGATGTAAAATTTGCAATTCACTAAACTTGAGTCACTTCAAAATTATTAAATTCATGCCTCTTTTATTTTCTTATATTTATTGATTGGTTCATACAATAGGATTATGAACCGTCACCACCTATGATGATAATTATTGTACTAATGAATTTTAATGTTGGTGGAGACAAGTGTCATAGCTAGAAGAGGAGTCACGAGGAGTAGGGTTGCTAGAGGGCACATCATGGCACCACCACAACAACCAACTTTTTTCACCTCCATCTCACAAAAATCCCACCTAAATCCAAGGATATTTTTACCAAAGAACTTCTTGGGATACCCCAAAAGGGAAATCGACTTCACCATTGACCTTAAACTAGGAATGAAGCATATTGCAAAAGCACTATATCATATGTGAACTCCAAAATTTAAGGAGTTCCAAATATTATTAAAGAAATTACTGGAGTTGGGTTTCATATGACCCACAATATCCACAGGGATCCCCTATAATCTTTGTTAATAAGAAATATGGGACTTGGCGATTTTGCATTATCTATCACTAATTGAACAAGGTGACCATAAAAACAAATAAATACCCTCTATGTTCATAGATGACTTATTCAATCGAATGAAGGGAGATTTTATGTTTTCAAAGATAGACCTAAGAACTGGATACCATCAGAGCAACATCAAGGAGGAAGTTATTCCAAAGACAACCTTTAAGACAAGATTTTGGGCATTATGAATGTGTAGTATTACTCGTTGATCTGACAATTTCCCTAGGTTTTTTCATGATTTTCATGAATGAAATATTCTGATTTTACCTACAAAATTTTGTACAAATATTTATCAGTGATATTTTCATCTACTAGAATCCCCCATATGATCATGATGAACACATGAGGCTAGTTGTACAATGTCTTAGACAGAACTGATTGTATGGGAAGTTGTCAAAGTGTTCCTTCTACAAATCCAAGATCCACTATCTTGGGCATATTATCTCTTGGGAAGGTATTGCGGTAGACCTAACAAAGATTGAGGCCATCATTAAATAACTGGAACCAACCAATGTTCATGAAATATGCAGTTTCACGGGCATAGATGGATATTATAATAGATTTATTTATGGGTTTTCCAAGATATCAAATCCCATTTCCGAATTCCAAAGAAATAAGAAAAAATTTGTTTCGACTGAAAAATGTGAAGAGGCATTCCAATGGTTAAAATTATTATCAACAATGGTACTAGTTCTGAAGGTACTAGATAAGGAGCAATAAGTTTTGGTTTGTACTAATGTCTCCAAGGAAGGATTGGGTTACGTACCGATGATAGAAGGGGGATTACTAATATATGCATCAAGAAAACTAGAACCCATGAAGATAACTACACAACCCATTATCTAGAAATGGAAACAATTTTTTACACCCTAAAGATTTGGAGACACTACCTTCTAAGAAGGAAGTTTAAACTTCAGATTGACCATTATGGGCTAAAGCACATAGTCACTCAAGACACTTAAATGCAAGATAGAGATGGTGGTCTAAGCTAATCATTGAATATGATTTTGATACTACTTAGATAAAAGATATGATAAATAATGTGGTTGATTCTTTAAGTAGGAGGCCTCAGATATTTTTGGTGATTCCATTAAAGGAAAAATTGAGGGAGAGGTTGCTCAAATTACAAATTGAGAACACATGATACCAAGAGGTTAACAATATTTTAAGGGAAGACAAAATGATGATCCCAAAGTATGAAGGATACTCCCTTGATAATGATAGAATACTACGATTTCAGGGGAGGATATATATGTGACCGAAGGAATATATATGCCAATTAATATTGTGTGAAGTAGATAGAGCAGTATAAATGGCACACCCCGGGTGTTAAAAATATGAGTGCAGACCTGAAACCAATCTTATTTTGCAAAGGGATTAAGAAGGAGATTGTGAAATTCATAGCAATATGCTAAGGGTGTCAGTGAGTAAAAATTGAACTCGTACATCTAGCAGGGTTACTGCAACCCCATGAGATACCCAAACCTAGATAGGAAGCTATACCAATCGATTTCATCATGGGACTGATAATGACTGCAAGAAGACATGATTCCATATTTTTTGTGGTAGACATGTTGACCAAGAGTGCCAATTTATACCAGTTAAGACTACTTATAAGGCACCAGAGATAGCCAAAGTCTTTATTGATGATATTGTGAGATTACATGGAGTGCATACGAAGATCATATCAGATAGGGGAGAAATGTTTACAGGAATATTTTGGACTAACTTCCAAGAAAAATTGGGAACCTAATTGAAATTCAGCATTGTTTATCACCCTGAGACAAATGGTTGAAAAAAGAGGAACAATAAAATCCTCGAGGACATGCTACATATGTATGTGATGGTCCAAAAAAAAGAGATGGGAAGAGTTCTTACCGCTAGTATACTTTTCTTACAACAACAATTATTAGAGTTCCATCAAGATGATGTCATTTGATTTCTTGTATGGGGAACCTTTTAGAACACCTCTCAGTTGGGACTGACTAGAGGATCAAGTATTATAGGGCCAGAAGTGGTGCAAGAGATGGAAGAACAAATGACTATGATTAAAGGGAGGCTAAAATAAGCACAAGATCGACAAAAGAGTTATGCTGACACTCATCGAATAGACCGAAGTTATGAAGTGGGAGATAGGGTGTTCTTGAGAGTAAGGCCCCAAAAGAGCTCTATAAGATTTGGAAAGGGAGAAAAGTTGTCTCCATGGTTTGATGAACCTTTTGAAATCTTAGAAGAAAAGGGTTAGTGGAATATAATCTTTCCTTATCTCCATCTCTAGTGAATATGCATGACATGTTTCATGTTTTTGTTTTGCGTTATTATATTTTAGATTCTTCGAATGTTATTGACTTGGGTCATTTTCTGGTTTTAGATAAGGGCAGGGTGATGGCCGAACCAGTTCGCATATTGGACCAACAAACTTTGCATCTTAGATGACAATTAGTGGACCAAGTTAAGGTCTAATGGGACAATTATAGTCCCATTTTAGCCACTTGGGAGGATGCCGAGGAGATGCGTCATCATTTTCCTTACATATTCCAAGGACTTCGGGCCAAAGTATATTATTAAGAGGGGGTGTATGTAGTTCCCCGCTCTAGTTGATTGGCAGTAATATGACATTAACATTATTTAGCCCTAAGGCCTGCACTTTATTCTTTGAGGACCTCAGTTTGAGGATCCGAACACATGAGTCTATTATTAGTGGATTTGATGGTTATGTATGTTCGTTATTGATACTGTGATGTTGCAATCATTAATGGTTATGTACGTTCTCTATTGATATGATTCTAGCATTAATGGATATGCATGTTCTCTATTAATATCATGATTATGATAGACTTTTCTGATAGGAATGTTTTCTATTTATGTTACGATGATGATGGGTTTGATGGATATGTTAATTTCCCATTGATGTTATGATTATGATAACCATGATGGATGTGTCCCCTATGTTAGCTACTTACATTAGTTCAGATTCAAAATGAAAAACGATGTGAATGACTAGGTCATGTTTATGTTGCTATTATGATAATGACTAACACTGAAAAACTTTGTTACTGATCATTATTGAGTGTGACAGGAAACCACCAGAGGCACTTGCATACGATGAGTTGAAAACATCTGGTTTTATAGAAATTAATTTTTTTCCTTTGAAATTCTAAGTTTAGTTTGAAACTTGCTATATATAAATATACTCTGATGATATGTCAGTGGTTGCAGGAACATGTTAGTTGCTTGGCCGAATGACTCACATATGGTGACGGGGTTGTACAATTGGATGGAACTACATGGGAGGGGTGGGAAAGTGTCCCTAATCTCACATACTAGCACTCCAACTGTCACTTATGTTGGAAAGGTCGAAACATCTTCGCCTTGAAGATCATGATTTCGTGGGGGTAGGTCCCAAATTTGGGTCACTCACAAGGATTTTCTAGGGGGCGTGCATCAAGGCAGATTCCTTGATCCCCAACACCATTAGTCTCACTATAGTAGGTGACATACGAGATGATAGTGGTCTCTATCGTTGCACCTATAATTTCCCCTCGTAGCCACTGGATGCTTGAAGGGAAAGTGGCATGGCACCCTTGGAACTTCAAGAGAAATTTTTGAAGGGCACGAACAACTTGGCACCCTTGGCATCACAAATAAAATGTTAGGCATGGCACCCTTGGAACTAAGAATGGAAGTTCTTGAAGGGCATGACCATCTTGACACCCTCGACATCAGTAAAAACAAAGCAATAAATATAATCAAGATATGAAAATCCTACTAATTCATATCAAGTGGTAAATTATGTTATAACCAAGGAAATTAAATCAAGAATAAAATTTAGGATAAGGGAAGAATAGGAAGAAATAAATATTTTACCCTAATAACTCTACCCTTTCCATGTTAAAACAAAATATTAAGTGGATAATGTACATAAGTAACTTAATAAGGAATAAGGGGGGAAGAGGGACTTAGAGTTAAGTATAAATATTAATCATAAAATATTTAAAAACTTCATTAAGAGAAGAGGGTGGTTAATTAAAATAAGATTAATAAATTAAAATTGGAGAAATTTAGAGAACCTCCATGTGGCAAGAGCCAACATAAGAATATCCATATGAGAGGAAAATTGGGTTAAATTAGGAGGTAGTTAGGGGACCAAATCTTAGAATTATCAGTTAAATTTAGTAATAAACACAAACTAAGGAGTAGGAAAGGGGGGATCAAGAGACAAATAAGAGAAGAAATAGGAAGCCTTGTTGGGGTGTGGAAAATACTATTTTAAATTAATATTTAATTAAATGAATATGGAGAGTCTTGTTGAGAGGGTGACACATGGGTGGGTGAATAATCAAATTTTGGATTAATAAAAATAATTAATTATGCATGAAATGCCAAGTGTCACCTATGACTCCTCCTATAAAAGAAGAGAAAAGCCATGTGAAAAAGGATTTTTTTCTTACACGATTGTTGGATGGAGAAGATTATGTCTATGTGATTGGTTAAGAGCTATAATTGAGTTTGTTGAGGTAGAGGACTTTAGAGAGGAGACTCTTGAGCCAAGGAGTGCTCACCTTTATCAGTTAGCACATTTCCTTCATTGTAAAACCTTATTGCAACTCGGGGGTCGCGGGGAAGGAGAGTACCCAAGGAGTAGGCTGGGAGGTCAATCGGTGGGTCATTATATTCATATTAAGCACGACAACATTCATGCTTGGAGGTAGATGACAACAAGGGAGCGAAAGTAGCGGAAATTCAAGATTGAATCTTGTCTCCTAGTGAACGATACAGATGTTATTTATAATGTTTACTTTATATGACTGCCTTCTACCTATAATTAACATGTAAAATATATGTATGTGCAATGAAGTTAAATTCATGGATGTTGATATAAGTGATTAATATTTTTGAGTTTCTAATGTTGTATGCTTATGGTTTTATTCCTAGTTTACTGTATTATTAAAAAATAAAGGTAAAGCATAGGGTTGGTCCCTACATATTGCCTCTGTTGATACAGAAATTAGTAGGAATTAGTTTAAATATTTCATTTTGGTACAGTATTAGGTGTTGGACCCTAGATTGTAAGTGTTTTTCTTTGGAGCATTTGTAATTTTAGAGTTGGAGCATCAATAAAAATACCATTTTGAAAGATTCATGTGTTGTATTGTCCTGGTGATGTTTTTCTTTTACTATGTTTAATGTTTCCATTGTTTTCTTTCAATGTGTCATTTCTTAATTGTAAAATAGAAATCTGAAGATTAAGATTTGCTTCACAGAGCACCTTAAGTCTGGCTGAGTTTACAATTTAATTGTTTTTCTTCTGATGTTTGGTTTAATAATACTTAACTTATTTTAAAACACTACTGAAATCATTTTTCTCCATTTCATAATTTCACTTTGTTATAAAACACCAGTATATACAACTAGCTTTCCTTGTAATTGCTCTGAAAAATTGATACACACACCCAACCTGTATTGAATCCATATCCCAATGGAAATAGTTTAAAAATACCCCTTAATCCAACCAAAAATATCAATAAAAAACAACTCTCAAATTCATTTAACTAGCCTCATATCTGAAAACTTAAAAACTAAGATAAATCTTACAGAGAGATCCCTCTCTAAGTCTAGGAGGGCTAGATCCTAGGCTCCAAAGTGGTTTGATGTTGTCCTTTATATTTTATTCTTGCCAATCTTATAAATTATAGAGAGATAACATAGTGGCGACCATACTGGGGACAATCAACTGAGGAAACACTCCTTTTCATTCGAATTCAGAAACCCTAGTTAAAAGCACTGTATAATAGAATTTATTTTAATATTGTTTTCTTTTAGTTTTCAATTATCAGCTTTTTTTTTATTCTAATTTAAATTCTGGCTCCCAAAATAATATCCACTAGATCCCATCATGATCCAAATCCTCCTCCTGTTGTAGACAATCCTGAGAAGATCTTGAGAAAGACCCCTAGAACTAAAAGTTAAACCAGTAGCAGAGTTCTCCACAGATCTAGCTCCCTCCCTGAAAACTTTTTCACTTTGCAATACATTCAATTTGATTTGAATTTTGAACAAGGTCTATTTAGAACCAAATATGAGAATTGGATTGACCATACAGTATTTTATCCATCTATCCTATATCAAATTCCAGTGATAGAATCTTACTCCCAACTTCAATCTGATATCCAGCTTTTCCAGGATTTTGATACTCTCCAAGATTTGGTGACCGAGTTTACCTCAATTTTTGATGATGCTTACCTCCAAAAATATGTAGAGTTAACTTCCTTAACCACAACATCTTCTTCAATTACATCTCAAACAGTTCATCTTAGGTCAGTTAGTCCTACTGCCTACGCAATCCCTACCACTACTTTTTCTCATCCACATACTCAAATTGTTACCCAAACATATTCTCCCACTACCTCTACCCATCCTACTTCATCCATTGTTCACTTCCCTCCACCACCTCCACCAATCATGGTAGCCAGATATGCCTCATTGGTGCTGCCAACACATTTACCCCCTATGCCCCAGGATTACCAATCTAATATTCCAAAGTTTGATGAGACTCATCCTGTGACTGCCCAACAACATGTAGATAAAATGAATGATTTTTTTGATCTACAAGAAATTGATGAAGACAATGTAAAATTGAGAATGTTTTCTCAGATTTTATGGGGGGAAGTCAGAAAATGGTTCAAGTGTTTAACTATTAATAGCATTCATGATCTCCCCGCTTTTCATAAAACATTTATTAATAGATGGGAAATCAAGAAAAATCGATTACAAATTTTATCAGAATATGAGAGTAACAAGAGGTCCCCAGGAGAGAGTGTCCAAGACTACTGCACCAGATTTAATCGTATATACAACACACTTCCTACTCACATGAAACCACCCAAGGGTTAATCTTGGTTAAATTTCTAGATGGTTTTGACACAGACATGACCTATCAACTTAGGGAAAGAGAATCATCAACTTTAGAAGAAATACAAAGATATGCTGTGAGTGTAGAAGCTAATTTATTAGCAAAAATAGCTAGGATGAGAACTGAGAGGAGAGTTACAATAAGGGAAGAACCTTTAGCCTCTACATATGATGCTAAAATTGATAATTTGGTAAGGACTATGGAGAGGATGATGGATAGAATTAGTATGAATGAAAGAGATATTACTAGAGAAAATCAACCAGCTCCCCTAAAATAGAAATCATAATCCAAGAATAAATCCTCCTTAGGTTAGACAGAGAGAGAAAAGAGGTCCTGATCAGCAAAAAATGCCTCCTTTTCAAGAAAACTATGATGATGAAGATGAAGGAGTAATTGAGGAATTTGAGGAAAATCAGATTAATTTAATGGGAATTAATGAAGATGATTCTATTTTTCTCACTGAAGAAGAACAAGGATTGTTTTCACTGACCCAAATAGAGTTAGAGTTTGAAGAATCTGATGATTAAAAACTGAGATTTGAGGATGCCATTATGGAGGTTCACAGACAATACAATTTAAGAAGCAAGAAAAACTTAGATAATTCCAATAAAAATAATTTAGAAAATTCTGCCAAGAAAGTATTTGAATATGAGGCTAAGAAAACAACTAGAAAACTCCAAGAAAAATGTAAATAAATCAAAAAAGAAAAACATATAAAACAATACCAAGAAAATAGTAGATATTCCTACCAGAAATGCTCAGACGGACATTCCTAGTACAAGAAAATAATCTGAAAATACCCAAAAAGTAGTGGCTGAAAGAACTGATTTGTCAAACCTACTAAAAACTCAAACACCATTCAGTATTGAGAGTGAACTTGCTAAAGTGAAGATATCTATCCCTCTCACTCAATTGATCAACAAGAATGTGTATAGGTCTCAGGTCCTAAAAGTACTAAATATAGGGGAGATAACTGATACTGTGAATTTAAGTGATGATCAGCCTGAACTTTTGTTTGGGCCAGAGGTTGATGGTAAACCCCAAGAAGGAGGTGTCCCTCCCTTTTATGTCAGTCTAAATATTCATGACAAGATTCTCCACAATTCCATTTTCATTCGGGTGCATCACATAACCTTATGCCAAAGGCTGTCATGGAGAAGCTTGGCCTTGAAATCACTAGACCTTATAAAGCTTTATACTCTTTTGACTCCAGTAAATTTAGGTGTCTAGGTCTTATCAAATATCTTTGTGTCACTCTATCTCAAATACCAGCAAAGAGTTTAGTGATGGATATAGTTGTAGCTGACATCCCCCCCAAGTATGGAATTCTTTTATCTCACTCATGGGGAGAAACATTACAAGGGACCCTATAAATGGAGCAAAGAGGATTTCAGTTCATGGTGATTCTGATTTAGTAATAAAAAAAATAAAAGGACAATATGAAGCAAAACATCCTAGATTAAGAGCTTATAGAAATGATGTACTTGATTTCTTGAGAACATTTGATGAATATGATTTAGCAGTTATTCCCATAAATCAAAATTTCCTTGCAAATGGCTTAGATTTTTTAGCAAGTACATGTAAATTGCCTCACCCAAATAAATAGTACACAATAGAGGTCAGACATTGCCCTTTTGTGCCAGATAACATGAGGTACTGGAAAGTTTTTGGAAGTGACAAAAAAATTGAAATTTTCCTACAATCTAAAGATGAATATATAGAAATATAGACCTAGATTGTGAGGAAGATAGCCTTCCTGATGTACAAAATAATGTAGAAAAACAAATTTTTGTTTTTGATGTAAATACATATGTAAATATTTTAGCTAATAAAACTGTACATAGCACATAAAATCAAAAAGACCTAGAAAAAGAAGAATTTGAAGTACTTCAATTCAAATACAATACTCTTCCTAGAGGGCTGGTCCCTTTAGAGGAATTATTTGAATTTAATGATGTGGCCAAGAAACCCAAAATGGAACCAACTAGAAAACGAATTTTGAAGAATGTATTATAGGCACTGAACAGAACCCCAAAATCATCAAACTGTCAAAATCATTGCCTATCATTACAAAAAGAAAATATATAGCTTTTTTCAAAGAATTTATTGATGTATTTTCTTAAAGCTATGAGGATTTAAAGTCTTATGATACAAGCATCATACAACATAAGATTTCAATCAAAGAGGATCAAAAACCTTTCAAACAGAAATCACGCAGAATAAACCCTATTTCAATGCCTTTGGTTGAGAAATAAATTAAGAAGATGTATGAATCACAAATCATAGTACCACTCAGATATTCCAAATGGGTATCCAATATTGTGCCAACCAGAAAGAAAACAGGTGAAATCAGACTCTGTATTGACTTTAGAAATCTTAACAAAGTATCTCTTAAGGATAATTACCCTTTACAAAAAATGGACCATATATTGCAGAGGGTAGTAGGTTCTAGTAGGATTTCTTTGTTGGATGTATTTTCTAGTTATAATCAGATTTTAGTACACCTCGATGATCAAAACAAGGAAACTTTTACTACTCCTTGGGGGACTTTCATGTATGTGAAAATTCCCTTTGGATTAATGAATGTTGGGGCTACCTTTCAAAGGGCCATGGATATTGTATTTGTTGATGAAATTGCCCACTTTATTGTAATTTATCTGGATGATATCACTGTTTATTCTAAAATTGATGAAGCAAATTTAGCACACTTGAGAAGAGATTTTGAAAAATGCAGAAAATTTGGAATTTCCCTGAATCCTAAGAAGACATTATTTGGACTTGAAGAAGGAAAACTGCTAGGTCACATTATTTCTCAAGATGGAATCAGGATTGATCCAAGCATAATTAAAGGAATATTAAAAATCAGTCATCCTAGAAATATTAAAGAACTCCAACCATTCAAATGTAAAATAAACTTTTTGAGGAGATTTATACCAAACCTAGCAGAACTTTTAAGTAACATTACCAATATGCTCAAGAAACATTCAGAAATAAAATGGACCATAGAAGAAAAACAATCTTTTGATTTGGTCAAGCAAGCATTGACAAAAGCCCCAGTCCTAATTAGCCCAGATTTTACTAAAGATTTCATGGTTTTTTCTTTTTCCTCTAAACATACTATTGATGTTGTTTTATTGCATAAAAACAGTGAAGGACATGAGCAACCAATAGCTTTTTTCAGCAAGGCATTAAGAGATGCATCATTGAAATATAATATCATGGAAAAACATGCTTTTTATTTGGTTAAAGAATTAAAGGATTTTAGAGCCTACATTATACATTCACATGTCATTTCTTATGTTCTAAATGCAGTTGTCAAAGACATCTTAACACAGAATGGTCCTGATGGCAAAGAGACATATGGATTGTTGCGATCTTAGAAAATGATTTATAAATCAAGCCTACCAAGTTGATTAAAGGCCAAGGATTATCTATATTGATGGTTGAATCCAAATTTTATGCACTGGACATCAACATGGTACATTCGTTGGATGATCAAGAGGAACTAGCGACTCCACTGATTGATGAAGCATTCCTGAATTCTCCCTGGTATGCTGATATTTTTTATGTATTGTCAAATTTGAATGCTCCTCCTAGCTTGTCCAAAACTATGGATATATTTCTAAAAATTGAAGCTGTTATGTTTTTTATTTTGGAAAATAATTTTTATTGGAAAGATATTGAAGGTATTTTGCTTAAATTTTTGCTGAAGGATGATGTAGATAAAGTTATGCAATAGTTCCATGGAGGTGACTGTGGTGGCCATCTCTATTGGAAAGCCACTGCAAACAAGATCATGAGAGCTATTTTTTATTGGCCTACCCTTTTTCCTGATATCCATAAGATGGTCACTACTTATCACAAATGTCAAATCTTTGAAGGAAAGAGAAAGCTATTTCCCTTAACCTTGAAACCTATTTTTGTAGAGAGCCCTTTCCAGCAATGGGGATTAGACTTCATTGGATAAATTCATCCCCCATACTCTGCCCAACATAAATGGATCCTCACAGCCACATATTATTTCACCAAATGGATAGAAGCCACTACTTCTAGAAATGCCACTGACTCTGTCATAATAAAATTCCTAGAAACCAATATCGTTTCTAGATTTGGTTGTCCTAGAAAAATCATTACAGAAAATGCTGCAGTCTTTAAGTCAAAAAATATGATTGATTTTTGTCACACATATCATATAACTTTGGGGCATTCAAAATCATATTACCCTTAGGATAATGGATTGGTTGAATCCTCAATCAAAAGTTTAGTAAATATTATCAAGAAGCTCTTGGAGGATAATAAGAAATCATGGCACAACAAATTGATCAATGCTCTTTGGGCAGATAGACTCACTACAAAGAAATCAATTAGCATGTCTCCATACCAATTGTTTTATGGAATGGATGCATTTTTCCCTTCTTCCTTAGGAGTTCTAGTTATGAAGATTATTCAGGAAATTAAAGCTGAACCAAATGACATACAGAGAAGGATCAATGAAGCCATTCAATTACAGTAGTCCAGAGAGGAAGTTTATAACGGAACTCAAGTAATTCAAGAGAATATAAAAAATATTTTTGACAAGAGAACAAAGGCTAATGATTTGAATTTAGGAGACAAAGTTCTAAAATGGGATTCCAGAAGAGAAGATAAAGACAAGCATGGAAATTTTTACAATCTTTGGCAAGGACCATATATCATTGATTCTTTCAGGGGAAACAATGCTTATTTTCTTAAAGAGTTGGATGGTACATAGTTTACTGGAGGTCTAGTCAATGGCAGGATGCTCAAACATTATTTATTTTAAAATTCAGGTTTATTTTTCATTAATGTAAATACCACAATCTTACAGTTTTCAATAATCCGTTGGACAAGGTTGAAGCCCGAAGAGAAGGCCCTAAGTCTGGTTTAATGAGAAGACATAAAAACAGTGAAAGAAATAAGTTGAAGAGGTTGTAGAAAATGGACCATTCTAGGGTATTGGTATTAGGTTCTTGACACTTCACTTGGAGAAGTGTCATCCCCAGCTGGAGGCACTATTAGTATCCTATAAATCATAGGATCTCAAGGTGATTGGATATTTCATCTTACTTGAAATTTCATATTGAAAATTTTTTCAATATTCAAAATATTTCCAATAAAAACTATGAAAAGAAAAGAAAAGAGGGTGTACAAAATAGAAATAAAGAAAAAGAGAAAATGAGAAAATGAGAAAAATGAAAAAGAAAGAAAACCCCAAAAAGAAATAATAATTAAAGTGTTGCAAATCAAAATTCCACTACTCATTAGATAGGTTTGTTCAATCATACAGTTTAAGCATGATTGTACAATTTTCACTTTTTGTTGATAGGTTAGAAAATAAAGATTTTCCAAATAGTTTAATCTTGGCATATCAGTAGATAGGTAGAAATGAATTGACTCAACAATTTAATCTGAATCAATGGAAGATATAACCACTGGCTAACTAGATTCTTCTACTAGTGGTGAATGATTCCCCTTAATCTTAGGGTTTCTAGTTGGGGTTAGGGCTTCCATTTCAAATCCACTCATAAATAAAAAGGAATACCAATCCATAGTTATTTTTTGAAGCTCATTTAAAACCAGTAACTTTATCAAACCGTGATGAAACAAAGATGTTTCATAGCCATCATATTTATCTTGGACTTTGTCAGCCATTTTGGCAAGACTTCTATGCAAGTAAAATGGTAAATTTAATGATATCATACCTGTGAAATGCAACATCAGTTTGAAATGATAAGTATAGAATTTATGGTACCTTCCTTCACATGTGAAATATCTTTGGATGTTGAATAGCAGCTTTGCATAGTTGTCCTTGATACAACTTCTGGGTATTGCATTGTTCAGGTCCATGTCTACATATTCAAGTTTCATAAATTCCATGCATGGCTCCATGTCAAACATAAAACCTTTAAACCAAGATTTTTGTCCCCTTGGTATCTCTGTCACAACAACTATGATCTCAGGTGTAACTGGCATATTTATCATTCCAACTTTGGTAGTGGTTCCACTGAAATGTAAAGAAAACTCTTTGGACACCTGATTGTGGCAACCCTGCAGCTTTTCACAAAATTTGAGATAGCTAGCTTTGCTAAAAGCCTCCATTACCATTTGATCCTTCATAACAGCATTTTCATTCTCAGGCTCGTATCTTAGACAATGTCCCCCTTTGTGGACCTTCTTCTCCTCTGCCATGTTTCTTGTAAAGAAAACTTGTTAGCTTCTCTAAAACCTGTAAAGCATCCTCTCTTGATTTGATGAACAACCTCGCTTGATACTGGTGAGAGTTTTCTTTGAATAGAACAACCACAAACTTATCCTTACTACTTCAGAGCTTGGACAACATATGTGAAGGTAAATGAAACAGAGATGACTCAATTAGGAAAAAAAATTGAATTAGAGATGTCACCTCATGACCAAATGATGTTTGATTGATATCCTATCATGACTATGATGATTGTAGGACAGGTAAGTACATCGAATCTGGTAACTAACTGACTCACCATACCCATATCATGTCATTCCCCAATTGAAACTGACACATCCCAGCTTATTTGACATGAAAGCTAAGAAACCGCGCTTTTGTAGCACTCACAGTGTAATTTTCGCACTTTGCGCTACGAAAGTAGCAGCGCTTTCGTAGCGCAAAACTCACTTTTTGAACTAATGGCACTACAAAATTGTGGATTTGTGGCTAATTGCAGAAAATTTGCCCAAAAATTATTTAGATGACCCTTGAATGAAAAATGTGAACTTTTTTTACTATGGAATGGACCTATAAAGACTTTATTTGAATTCTGATGGTGAACACTAAACCTCTAAAAGTATGAAATACCCTTAACCATGCTAAAATGACTTTCAAAACTATTTAGACCATGGTCAAAACAGAGTTGACATACCATGTTTTGAAAATTTTTTTTTTTTGGTGATAACAATCCCCACACACTCCCTATCCATACGACGGCCTACATTTCTTTTAGACCCCCCCCCCTCATCCTTTGAATGTTAACATCAAGGGGGGGGGGGGGGGGGGTACGAAATTGATGGTATTCAATACCATCGCTGATCTTACGTGTCGTGCTCTGGGCGTTTCACACCCCCCGCGTCTCTTACCGCTTACCGCTAGGACCCCCCTCTGAAAAGCAGTTTCCTCTATTAATAAAACTGTTGCACCTTTGACCGTTCAAATAACCATTATCGACTACCGTTCCACCACGTTTTCACTACCTGTCCTCTCTGCCCTATCAAATCCACTCCCGCCATGAAGCCATTGCACCATATATGGTCCAGGTCGTTATCCAACAGACCCGCGCCAAATTAATGGTTGCCCAATCACCTGTTATAATCCGAATTGAACACAGATTATAAATTTTACCATGCTTTTTCTATTCCACTGATACAGGTGAATCTAAATGTAGAAGATTGACAGTAAAAGTTAGTGAAGGTAGTCTCCAAATTATCAAAAGAACTCACAGAGCTCTGCATATTGAATCGAAATTCCCCTCTATCTTCTCCCTTCCCCATTTCTAATCTACAACTTTTCCCCCTCTCTGTTCCCTCTCCTTTCAATACCCTTCTTCTTTATACAATGAAAGAAATAGTTAAATTCATCACATAAGAGAAAAATTCCTCCAAAGAAAGATCAGGAACCATTGAACCCAATGATCTACCCTCAAGTGGATCTGGATCACTTGGAATTGGCAGACTGATACTTTAAAATCCACGAGACAGAGTCTGACTTTGATTTATTCAATGTCTACTGCTGGCTTGAGGACAAATTCCTTGATGAAGTAGATGATATAGGTCCATGGGAAACCAAGTTGGCATACTATATCTTTCCCAAAACCCATAGTTGTCAAGATTTCATCAGAAAGTGTCAATCCTATTATGACATCAACCAAAGAGCTATAGTGACTCCAGCAGGAGAGATCTTGTTTTCCATCAATGCCCTATCCATTCAGCGGATGATGCAGGCCCCCAGTGTTGAGAACAACATCCCTTTTTCTTATGAGGCCCTTAGGGAATTATATCAGATGTTGGAATTTTCCAGGAGGGCTAGAACCTTGGAACTCTTCATGGCCACTAATGCCCCAATGCCTACTAATAATCCCCCATATCCTTCATCCATTTTTTCTGATAGGACCCAGCACATTGTTACTATTTTATCATATTTTTTAGGGTCTTACACAGACCAGTGGGTAGATGAAGCCATAATTGGCTTCTTATCCATTCTTTCATTAGATGCCAAACCCTCAGTCATGTTCAATTATGCCCAGTTCCTTGTTGATGCTATCCATAATCAGTTCTTGAAGTTTCGGATAGAAGAGGTTTTCAAATACACCTTTGTGTTGGTGTATATGTTTGTTTATTTTCAATGCAACAGGTTTCAGTTTGACATGATGAAATTAAATGATGACTCACAACCACAATTAGTCATTTTCTGGACCACTTTATTGATGAAAGAGAAAAATAATTACTCCTACAAGAGATTTGTATATTCATTTGTACATCCAGCAATCAGTGGACTCAGCAGTGCAACAAAGCCAAGGGTCAGTGAGTAAATTAAGGAGGTTATGCAGTTGAAAAATTAGATTAGAATAGCATATTCAGTACTTACCAAAACTACACATAGATCATAGTTTATGGCTGTGAATTGGCCCCCTACAAAATACCAAGGTACCTCTCTATGAGTATATTTGCACTAGAATATATAAGACAAATGATAAATGCAGATGAGGATCATTTTGTCTCTATAAAGAAAAAGTCTCAATTCAGGATCAAATCACATATTGGTCCATTCATTTGCAACAGCAGAGCAACAGGGGAGGAGGCAGATAGAATATTTGTTGACACCTAATCCTAATGGATTAGGTGAGATTGTGTATTATTTTAATTTAGTAAATAAGGAAGGGCAAGAGACTTTGGGAAGCGAATCAAAATAGTCTAACCTCCATGTATAAGTACACAGAAAATATCCATCTAATGCATCTTCACTTTTCCAGAGTGTTGTAGCCGCTACAACACCACCCAAAATTTTGGGTATATTTAAAATTTCGGGTTCCCCCTCTGCTCGCCTAGGCGTTAAAGTCTCTCACCTGACCTGCAGTTAATGACATCCCGTCGACCTATCTCTAACCCCTCACGAGTTGTCTCATCACCATGACTTGATGTTGTCGCTGCAATCACGCCATATGTAGGAAGGATCATCCAGCATACGCCTGAACACTCTTGTCGCAGTCGCGCCATGTGTAATGAGATTGCCATGCATATGTTTGAACGAGAACCTTGTGTGTATTGACGATTAAAAGCCCTCCTGCTGTGGGTCATTAAGCATATTTTTTGAATGCTTCTCTTAAGCTTGTTAGTTTCGTGTGTTTTATCTGTGGTTATCATTATTGAAGAGTAATTATGATGTTATAATATCCCACACAGGTTGACCCCACGGGTGACAAAATCCTCAGTCATGTCACGACATCAAGGGAAATAAAATTGGGCTCAACGATGAGGTCAAAGCTGCGGAGCAGGGGAGGAGCAGGAGCAAACGATCAATACTATTAAAAGGGGGATATTGTGATAAATGTTGATCAGAGAGAACCTTCTATGTCACTGATGCAAAAGATTTCTTCACTAGTGCGCACCAGATGCTTTAAAGCGCTCTATTGGAAATGTCCAGATCTTGCATCATACCATCTCAATGTCGGTAGGCGCACACAAAGAAGCATGTTTCGCCACTTCGATGAATCTAGCCTGAAGTATAGCCCGGTGAGCATATCCGACTTAGGAGATTTCCCTACGGAACGACAATCTCATTCAAGGCGTGCTCGTGCCAGGCAACAGTGCAAAAGTATACGTGTTCCTGTGGCAAGCCAACGACAAGGTTTCAAACATGTGAGTGCACCCTTTGGAATCAACATTTATGGATCTTAAGCCACATAGTGTGGAATTAATTATGCTGCAAGGAGTACAACGTGGAGCAATAAAATGGCCTTACAACCCTAGTCGCCTTTACTCTTCCATATCCATAAAGTTTGTGTATGTGGGACCATATGAGATGGAGAATGTTAGTTTGAACCTAAAGGGGTCATGTTGAAATGCATACGCCTGTGGTAGCCGGGTAGAAAATGCCAATGTGAAAAGGGCTATCAATGTGGTTTGATAAGTATATTTTGACATTCGATCTTTCAAAACGAGAAGCTTTCGAATTATAAGGAAAAGTAAATGATCATATTAATACAAGGCGCAAGACCATGCATATATTAATACAAGGCGCAAGGTGATGTTGTATATATTAATACAAGGCGCAAGACCATGCATATATTAATACAAGGCGCTAGACCATGCATATATTAATACAAGGCGCAAGGTGATGTTGTATATATTAATAGAAGGCGCAAGACCATGTGTATATTAATACAAGGTGCAAGACCACGATGCATGAGCGCAAAGGTTCAATGGTCTTGAGCAAATACATACATTGGGTGATCCAAAGTCGTGGTGTGAATTACAGAACTCTTAACCATGTTTCAAAGGGTGCCAAATAACATGTTTTTCAGACCAAAGGTTGATATCGTATAAACATTACAATGGGCGAGAATGTTTAACAATCTGGAGCAATAAACATAGCATGGAGCACGTTGGAAACACTGCACTGAAATGCATGGAGTCCAACGTTGCATGGCACATATATGCATGGATACGTGGCGTTGGAATCCAACGTTCGATGGTTTTATTTAAAAAAAAACGTGGAGCAGGTACAAAGGTCCAACAGCTATTTTCCAATTCGTGGCAAATGTGTGAAGTAGTTTACATATCCAGCGGTCAACAGGACGTGGAAACGTGGCGCATAAATCCATGGCACGTAGCATGGGCGAACATGTTTGATGGTTTGCAACCTATGCTAAAGGTTTTGGAGCAGATACATATATATACACGGTGGTCCAAAGTCGACTGCGATTGGACGTTCAGATGTTACGTTGCATGTTGGAGCGGAATTAATACAGCGGTCAACATTATAATTAAAACATGGATTAGAAACACATGAAAACCCACTACAATTGAAATAGACTATTTCTATGATGAAGGTGATATATAACGGTCAAAGTCATGTCTAAAACATGGAGCGAGATGTTATAATGACTTTGGCGCAGACATGCACAGACACGTTGCATGAAATAAAACGTTCGATGGCATATGTTGGAAACATGGCGCAGGCATGTATGGCACGTTGCACGGAGCCAAAGGTTCGAAGGCATTTTTTCAACATGGAGCAGAGTGTTATGATAAACCTATGGTGGCATGTTACAATAACTATGGTGCGATGTAGAATAATTTACAATCATGCTTCGAGCGGTGTGAGAATAATATGGTTTTCAAACTGTGTAAGATTGCTGGGGTGAGATCATATAAATTAAACAAAGAGAAAATGTTACGAATGGGCGCCGAGCAGTGGTCAAAAAGGTATGTTTGAAATACAGGCAGATGCATGGTAACAAAGCCACAATGGCATTGTAAGTAATTGTAACGAAATAATAAGTCACCACGGTCTGTTTATCGATAGATGGTGGTTGCGCAATACGCCATGGGTGATATCATGAAGCCAGCTAACCACCGACGCCAAGTCAGGTGCCCCACGCGCTGGAGGAGGCAATTTTAACGCACGGTATGTCTGTCATATCTCAGCATGCTGTGATTTCAGGCCATGCGGAACAGATTGAAGGCTGGCGCATTCCAAAAGTGGATGTTTAACGTTCCATGCACCGAAACAGGCAATTCTAACACACAGTATGTTTGTCGTATCTTAGCAGGCCGTGATTGCAGGCCATGCATACAGATTGAAGGCTGGCGCAGTCCCAAAAATAGATGTTTAAGTGACAGAGGAGGCGAAAATCGCGAGTGGATTTAATGTTAGAATGCTGCCATCAAGAAATTAGAATGTATTTTCAAACACCCGGCTTGTACAGAGAGAGTCATGTCTGAAAGGTTAATTCACAGCCAAGTCAATCTCCCTTTATCGTGACGTTGAAGGAGACCAAGCGATATTTATATTGTGATGGAAATGGTGCATGAAGATTTGGCAGGCTTAATAGAGTCTGGAAATCGAGCAAACTAAAGGAGCAGTCACCAGTCAGTGGCTCCCTTGAATGCTCAGTCGATTATGAATGAGTTATTGAGGGCCCTTCAGCAATCGCGCTCTGTGAATGTGCTGCGTGGTGACTTGAAGCCCCATCGCTAAAAACTATAGGTCTCCGGAGTTGTTTCTGAGCTGCACGGACAATCGATTTCATTACAGCTCCACTGTTGATGTACGGTCAATGGGTTGCATTTTTGCAGACTCGTTACTCCGAACACCAGCATCGTCCTTGGGTTTCGCAGATGTCAAGCGGCATAAAGACATTATAGTGAAGATCGCTCACACAATTACTGGCCCCGGAGATGAAGATCTCTCAGATATGATTGCTAATACAGAGACCCGCCAGTTGGTGAAAAGGGCCGGTTACCTCCTACTCCTTCTCTTCTGTTGGGCGCAGTGCTTTTGGATGTAGCAGACAAACGAGCTGTGGATTTGGTAGAGAGAATGTTCAGCACGGCAGAAGCACTACAACATGAATACATGGCCAAAATTACAGTGGATGGGCTTACCGAAAAGCTAAATCTAAAGCCTGATGAAGTTAAAGGGTTGCAAGATTTGACTTCTCCCTGGATTGAGATATTTTAGCGGTCTATCACCTATAGAACATGACTATACAGGGGTCAAGCTAATCGTTAAAATCCTTTGATGCTACTTGTCAATATGCTCCCTATGCATCTGCGTTTTCTGTTTATTGTATCTTATTGTTCTTCAACATGCATAAACATATTTATGTGAAGGAAGGCTAATGGCTAATCTAACATGCTTACACGCAGGTAACATGAGGAGATTATGATGACGACCCTGACAAGGAAGTTTTCCGCTCACCCAGAAGCGCTGGTTCATGTGGCGGGAGCTACGACTATCTCAACAGGAGAAAGATGGAAAGGAGAAAACCCAGGTCACACATCTGCCAGGGTCGCAAGATTGCACTTCTTCAATTTTTGGGCCTTTTGCGACCCTGCGACCCAGCGACCTAGTCGCAAGGTCACAAGGTCGCATACCTTCGGTTTTCAGCCTTTTGCGACCCAGCGACCTACTCGCAAGGTCGCAAGGTTGCATACCTTCGGTTTTCGGCCTTTTGCGACCCTGCGACCCAGCGACCTAGTCGCAAGGTCGCAAGGTCGCATACCTTCGGTTTTCGGCCTTTTGCGACCCTGCGACCCAGCGACCTAGTCGCAAGGTCGCAAGGTCGCATACCTTCGGTTTTCAACCTTTTGCGACCCAGCAACCCAGCGACCTAGTCGCAAGGTCGCAAGGTCGCATACCTTCGGTTTTCGGCCTTTTGCGACCCTGCGATCCAGCGACCTAGTCGCAAGGTCGCAAGGTCGCATTCTCTCATTTTATTACAACTTGCGACCCCGCGACCCAGTCAAGTCGCAGGTCGCAACAACAGCTCAGGTTGCAGGTCGCATCAACAGCTCAGGTCGCAGGTCACAGAAAAGCCTGGGTCACAAGGCAGCCCAACGGTCAAGAAGATGAAAAGTCAAGGAAGCCCAAAGGGCAGTTTTCGTATTATAAATACTCCTTCGGGAGCTTGTAAAAAAGGGCTTTTTCTTTTGGAAATAAAAGAGCTACATGGCATTGTACTGAAAGATTATACTCTTATGCATATGAATACAGATTCTTGTTAAAACACCCTATGGTTATGATGTGTTTTGCTGTGCGAACACTGTGTGTATTCTTTGTACAGTTTCAGAACATCCTATGATTAATGAAGCTGCACTTTTCATGTCATCATTTATGCGTCATGGCTATCTGTGTTGTATCAATGATGTTCAGTCTGCTCTTTTAATGAATGTTAATGAACTATTTTGTTAGCATTTCGTTTTATCTTTCAGAAAATAAAGGGACATCTCGCCATAAAGAACTATTTCTTTCATGGTCAGATTACCTTACAAGCAGTACCCCCAAAGATGTGTTGCTAATGACATCTCCTGAGGTGTACGTGCTTTATTTATAATCTTGCTACGCATAGTGTTTGATTCGTGTTTAATGCATCAATCATGTATTTTGTACCATGTGAATAAGGGTGTGTCCACAAGTCCAATCAGGTTCTTTTGAGACCGAAGGGAAGGCGTCTTAAGCGGTAGCCGGACCCACACCCCGGACGGGATCCCTACTCCAAACGGTTCAAGGTCTAATCGGGACTTTCTACCGGGGAGATCCCCTACTGTTGGCCGGACAAATTTTCCCGTCAACACAGAGTTATCTCCTTGGAATGGTATCAGAGCCAGTTCCTTTTTTGTCATTCCTGCCCTTGGTGTAACTCCCTCCTGTCTATGTTCTGCATTTTTGCAGACTGCCACTATGCATTCATATTTTTACTGCTCCTACTGCATTCAAATTTTTTTTTGCATTCTGGCTTCTCTTGGTAGACTTGCCACTCTACCTCTACTCCTTCTACCATTCTGGAATAATTTTGCGTTATGTTTTTTTAGCAAATTCTGCTATCAATTTTTTCACACAATTGTGCAAACTCTGCTCCAAAATTGTTTTGACAATCACTCCCCTGGAAGCTCACTACCCTCACGCTGCCTCTCGCTCCACACACCCGCACCCCACTCACCTCACCTCCCTCAGCCCTCACCTCCTATCCCCTCCCTCACAACCTCACACCCGCATGCATACCCTTGCACCCTCTCAGCTCTCCCACTCGCTCACCTCACCTCCTTCGACCCTCCCCTCCCGTCCCCTCCCTCACAGCCACACACTCGCACCCCGCTCACCTCACCTCCCTCAGCCCTCACTTCATGTCCCCTCCCTCATGGCCTCACACCCACACGCAGACCACTGCACCCTCTCAACTCTCCAACCCGCTCACCTCACCTCCCTTGACCCTCCCGTCCCCTCCCTCACAGCCTCACACCCGTACACAGACCCTCCCTCACACCGCTCCCCACCCCTCTCTCACACCCGCATGCATACCCTCAGCCCTCTACTACTCGCCCCATCCCTCGCAACTCTCTCAAACCTCTCGTCCCTCCCCCATCCCTCCCACGAAGACCCTCCCCTCAGCCTATCCACTCCCAAAGCTCGCTCCCTCCTGTCGCTCTCCCCATCCCCCTCCCCTCACGCTCACGCTCATTCCTCCCCCTCCCCTCCCATGAAATTTTTCTCTCTGCGTGTTATAACATCAGCTATCACTAGCTTATACTTGATGATTTATACATTGGCCTTGGGCAACCCTTTCCTTCAGACTTGGACTTATTTCTCAAAAAATAGTATCTCAAATCCCATACGCGACTCTGCCCAAACTTTTCTGCATATATACGCGAGTGCATACATAGAGAACCGTGTATGCCATTTTAATCATTAAATATATATATATATATATATATTCCCTATTTTAGAGGCGTGGTTTATGGTTGTTCTAGTAACTTAACCACCCCAGCCCATGGCCTAATTATTCCCAACTGTGAAAACTAATTTCAAGGAGTATAAAATCCCCTCAAGGGAATGGCCTAGGGGAGGAAGAGAGAGAGAAATATAGATATTATATGCTATTGGAGCCCTATCCAAGTCTAATATATTCCCGTGCCTCCTGCACTTCCCATATATTTGTAGTAAACCCTTGTTTCCTTGATATGCTCACCACCCTATGTGACATCCATTATGCACTCAACTTGGAAGAAACCTTGAGAGGCCAGGGCTGGGCAAATCCTTAGGACAGTATGCTCAAAGGCCGTGGCAGATCTCAGGTGATCTCATCACATTTATCTACTGTACATGTCATTACTAATAGAAGAATCCATCTTGTTCCCTGATTTTTACGTGTCAAATATATTTTTTACATGTGTAATGATCATCAATTGAACATTTAATATTGTTTTTATGATGTTATGCATGATTTTCACTAACATATAGAACATATATATGTTGTACAACTAGGGTTTTGTGTTTGTTCTTTGCTAATTTATAGATTTTGGAGCACAAATTGTTGCAGGGGGTTTGCATGCCGCGAGATCTACTTCAACCGAGGGATGTCCGGGTAAGGTCTGCAACCTGTAGATTCTAGTTATTTGCATAGAAATTGGTTAAGTGAGTCCTTCTTGTAATGGCATGCCCCTGGTCTGTGAAGGTTATCAACCCAAGACCTTTAGGGTAACAATTCCCAAAACAGAAATGGCGACTCCACTAGGGATCACATTCTTGTGATTTCCCATTTGGGTTTTTTTATCTGTCTTGTAGGTTTCTGACAGGTTTTATCACTTTTCACAGTCTGGCAAGTCTTTTTTTCAGTCAGATAGAATACCTGGTCCCTTAACCAGGCTTGAAATTTTATTTTTTCCCTATCTTTATTTCCATACACAGCTTTTTCTTTGCATAGTCACGTATACCTGCTGTTTTTTCCAAAGGGACCCACATATATGCGAGTTTCCTTTGTTATAGTCGTGTATGCACACTAGTTGCACACTGTAAAACTGCGTATGGCTAGAAAATATTGAAAATTTAGGTTTTCAGCCTCTTTAGTCTTATCTGTCTGAGTTGGACCATTCCTATGGCATATTTAAGGTCTCTGGACTATGTTTATGGTGATTTCATATCCATTCCTCTCTTGTTTTGTGAAAACCTAGCCATTTGGTGAATTGCCTTGTTTTTTGTGTTTGAAATTGTGGCTGAAGCACTGAGAGCTTTTCTTGAAGTTCTTGATTGTTCTGACCTATGTTGTGAAACCAGCTCCAAAAATAAAAGAAAAGAGATATCAATTCCTTAGAAATAAGCCACTTCGAGGGGGAAACCTCCAATACATGACATGAATGAACAATTCTTGGATGATTCAAATTACAAAACCTCCTTTCTATATATAGGAGTCCATGGGGCCACAATGTAATCCTAGTGGGGCCACATTGTAATCCTAACCGACCTAACAATAATATTTTAAGGGCACAATAATACCAATATGGGGGTTACAAGGGTACAATATTAACAATAAGGGGGTTACACTAACAACAATAAGAGACTATACTAGTAATATAGGGACCTAACATGCCCCTCTCCTTCAAAAAAGTGTTGTCCTCAACACTTGAGTAGCTCTAGGTGCTTCTGTATGAAATTCTCATCCTCCCATGTAAAATCTTCAGTGGGTAAGTTCTTCCGCCAGTGAGATACTGCGAGAAGTTGATCGATTCCGCATTTATCGAAGTTCCGCCATTTGTGACCCCTTCAAGTTCCAATATGATTTTCTTCCTCATCGAGTTCTAGAAATATTGTTTGAGCGGAATATTTTCACCTATAACCTTCTTTGGCATGAAACATGGAAAATTGGATGCACTTTCGTGAAGAAGCGAGCTCCAATTTGTATGCCATAGTACTAATCTTTTGCAACACCTTGTAAGGACCATAGTACTTTAGCGATAATTTATTATCCTTCTTAGCTTGCTTGAGGGACATTTGTTTGTATGGATGTAGCGTAAAAATACCCGATCTCTAGTAAAAATTCTCTCATTGCGATGTTGATCTACTTTGTTGTTTTATTTGCTTTTGTGCCAAATTCAAGTTATCCTTTAAGAGTTGGAGAACTTCTTGTTGATGCTCGATGTGATCTTCCCTTTGCTTGAACCTTTTAATTTTCTCTTAAAGATGATGTGATGGATGTGTTAGCCACCTATAATATTTTGTTATACCAAAAGTTGGCTAAGACTTTTTGAGCCTCCAAGGAAAAAAATTTATCACTTAAAAATTGTTGGCTCTTGAAGACTCCTAGAAGGCCTCGTGCCTCTATCCAAAATCTTCATTACTATTTCCATTTTATACTCAGAAAATTCTGCTGATTCCAAGTGAAAGACTGTTGAAAGACCTTCATTTTCCCCCTTCTCAAACCTTCATCTGCTCCCTTTTTTCTCCACAAAAACTTCCTTATTTTCATAAATCCTCTTCTTCCATTTATGAAAATCACTTTCCCATAGTTAAAAACCCACTTTTTTACTATCCCAAAACCATCAAATTCCATTGAAAATTATGAAAAATTCATAAAAAATACAAGTATTATGACTATGGACTTAAGCCCCTTTGGGCTAAGTCCTAACCACTTCCCCACCATATGCTTTGGAGCTAGAACCATTTGCTAATGGGTTAAGGCGCTAATCGCGTCAGAAAGAATCAAATGTGCAAGTCTTTGCCATACTCCAAAGAACTCCGACTGCGATTAGCCTTGCTGCTTAAGACCCCCGATCATATTATTTTCATGTAACCCTGAACCCGCCCTCGGTGCTTAAAACCTTGTGAAGATCTCATGCCCGATCCATTTTTCCTTTGTAAACCCAAAACCCATTTATCCAAAGTTTTTAACTTAAAAACTTAAGTCACATGTTGAAATACTTTAATGGGTAGATTAAAAAGACCCGATTGCGGAATCGCGATCGGAGAAATCAAATGGGTTGATCAAAAAAGACCGCATCAAAATCTTCTGATGCGATTAGGTCTTGAGTGTTAAAACTTCCCCCGCCTCTGTTTCATATGACTTATGCCCAAGACCAAGTGTTAGAGACCCCCGGCGCTGAATCGCATCGCAATTTTTTAAATGGGTTGATCGGAAAGACCAGGCCCGCAGTCCCGATTGCGATTGGCCCTTTTTGTGTTTTACGCCCCGGGCATATCATATTTTATAAAAAACCGCAGGCCCCGCATTCGGGCACCTTCCCACCTTATATATTCTTCCGCCCGATCCATAAAAACCTTTGATTATTCCAAAGTTTGGGTTTCATAAAAATATACAAGGGTTTTCCCCCGGCTCATCTCCACCATTGATTTGAATTCTAGATCAACGGTCCGCACATAATCGCATCGCATGTTTCAGTTGGCACTTTCGCTCGCTACCCCCGATTGCGATCCCCCGATTGCGATCCTCCGATTGAATCCAGACCGTCCACATGTCCATATCGGACGGTCCAAAATCACTCCGACTTGTTCATCTTCTTGCTCTCCTTTTCGCCTCTTCTACGCAAATCCCCACCGTTAGATGATTTCGTCCAATGGTCACGCTCCTCTCCCGCCTTCTGAAGCATTTTAACCTATTTTCACATGATTTCTTAATTTTTTCATGTTTTGTGCAGGTTTTCAATGGTTTTCATCGTTATACGAAGAAATGTCGAGGGCTGGGAATGACGATTCTCATGCCCTCGTTTCATCGAGGAGAAGCCATCCGTAGGGCTCCATTCCATGTTGTGCCAATGTTTCATGAGCATTGATGTCGAGAAGCCCAGCGTGGTCCTGCACATCGACAAGACACTGTTTTATTCAAAGGAACAGTCAGAGAGTATCATTTTTGAAAATAAAGCACGACAGACGAAGATTGAAGACAGTATTACGGGGATTACGACTAAGACGGTTATCAAAAGCCTAATCCCCGACTCAAAACACAGTTTAAAGAAAATCATAAGCATTTCACTGACATGAAGGCTTCCACCGCTTCAAATGAGGCGAATAAATTCCTCAGCTACCATAAAAGCCACCTGTTGCCTCAAACCTTTCAAACAGAGGCCAAAGTTATTGAATAAAATTCGATATTTGCCTCCAGCACAGCCAGGGAGTTACTTCTGCAATGAAATCAATGCAGAAATATCTGTAGAGTTACTCCACACAGCACACAGAGCCTCAAAGTCAAATAAATCTCCCACCGAGTTTTATTCATAAATTTAAAATAGTTAATGCAGAGATCCACCTGTAAAATTATACATCGAGCCCCTCAAAAGGCCTAGAAGTCTCGAATCTGTATTAATTATCTTGGGAGATCTTTTGTTAGATCTCACCTCCTCATCTTCCTATAAATACTTCTGGAGAAGATGAGAAATTGTTGGTTGAGTTGCTCATAGAGCTTTGAAATACATTTGAGCCTAAACTTCTGATTGTAAAAAGTGTTCACTGGCCCTTGGAGCTCTGCTTGTGATAGATTAGTTAGGCTGAATAGTGAAGATGATTGTTGAACTGAAACATTAGACTTTGAAGACTATAACCGGTTCGACATCAATATAAAAGTTGTTTCTTGGGATCCTGGTCTATGTCATCGATGAAGTGCACCTCTCATTGTTATTGTTTTCCTTCTATGTATGCCATATTGTTCATATTCCTCTGTAAAGAACAGTTTAAACAGGGTTAGGATCTACTGTATATCAGTAACCTTCTCTGGCTGAGAAATATTTATCTTAATGTTTTCCTCAAGTTTTTTTTATTCAAGAATGATTTAATACAGTTTAAACAGTTAGGAATGTTGGCGTTCCCTCGTCCTTCTGCTTGCTTAAACATTGTTCTTGAATGTGATTTCCATTATTTGCTATTAAAGTTAGACTAGAGAAGATATGGTTCCCTTTGATTCCTAGATATTTTTTTCCAAAAGGCGATTCCCAAAATTTCCCTTGGTGTTGGTAAATTTGGACTAGGTTTAAAAAGTACTTTATCGATATGTTTTAACGCTGTTTCTCTTATATGTTTTCATGCCTTTCCGAAGGTAATTACGTGGATTCTTGGATTGTTTTTCAATTAAGCTTCTTTAATATAACTTGCCCAAGAATTTTATGGTTAGCCCTATCCTTGGTTGGTTTTAAACGGTTACATAAGAGGCTTTTCTTGTTTGGGTCGACTATAAATCCTGTGAGAAATTATTATCGGTTTCCACCCCTCCAACACTTTATTGTTTCCATCCCATCACTCTAATCTCAATAATCTTGTGGTATAGATGACTTGCCCTTTGGATCACTCTTGATGTTGTTGTTCAATTAAAGCCCTGTTATGACTCCGTAGCCTAATGGACTAAAAACCAGTGTTATATCTATCTTTTAGCCATAGCTATTCTTCCCTCTTGCAACTTCTCACCTTTGAAACTCTTTGCATTCAGCACTTTTCACCTCAAATAGTAATCATGCTCAACCATCAAAAACAAAACAAAACCCTTGGCCTTCATAACTAGCCTAATATCATTATCTCAAACTTCAAAGACAATATCCATCTTTGTACATATTGGAGAGATCCCTCTCGGATTCGGGAGAATAGATCCTAGAATCCCAAATTTGGTTGAAACAATGTTGTTTATGTAATTGGACTACTAGCAATCTTGCTAATAAAATTACGAGTCCCAACATTTACGGCGACTTTCCGTAGAAACCCGAATCATTTTCATTCAAAGCTAACCATACAATATTACGGATTTGGTTCATAGAGCATAAGCTTTATTAACATTTGGAGCCTGACAACATTTAAAGCGACTAGCTAGGGGCGGGATTGAGTTTTCAACTCTCTTTCACTTGATTTTCACACAAAAATTTGTGAGTAAAAAGCAGCCTTTTAAGCATTTCCAATAAATGGTAATCATGATGAAACTTGTTTGAATCAGTGACAAACTAGGTAAACCCTAGGATTCTCTTAAGTCTTTATCTAACCTTGAAAAATCAGCTAGCTTAGCCATAAGAATACACTGTCTTTGTCTCATAACCTTAGCTAAGTTTTGAAACAGAGTTAGAATATTCTTAGAAACCACACAACTGAAAAATAACTCAGAAAAGCACCTAAAAATATTTCAGATTGGAATTCAATAAACATGGTGGTGGACCATAAAACCTTTTACCTCCAAAGGAGCTAAAAATTTCCACTTGGCGACTCCACAATCCTTAACAGACCTTAAGACTCTACTGGGAAGAACCCTTATCATCATAACATCATTTAAAACTCAGTTAGAGGACTGTAGGATTAAAATATGTGTAAACAGATTGGTTAACCTCTTAAAGATTGTCATATCTGGTTGAACTTGTCTTGTTTATTTGGGTCTAAAAACACAGCATAGTGGCTTCTAGAAATATTCACACTAGAGCCCATCCTGACCCTAATCCACCTGAGATAGTTGATGACCCAGAAAGTATCCTTTGGAAGTCTCTTAAGGTTAAATTATCAACTGTTTTCAGATCACCCTTGAGAGCTAATTCAGTCCCTGAAAATCTTTCAGCTCTACAAAAATCACAAGCTGACCTAGTAAACCCATTTAGAACCAGGTCATTTGATGATATAATCCAGTTATACTTTGAATCTTTGCTTTCATCTCCGGAGACAAGTAAACATCCTGGTAGTAGAGAAACAACACCTGCTGATTTACATTTCCTTCACAACCTAGGTGTCTCTCATCCAAGATCAGCTCAGCAGTCTACTCCTGTTCCATCCACTTCTACTCATCCTACATCCACTGTTCAAACCGCCACACCTCAGCCCACTTTCCCTTTTGTTAATCCACCTCTTGTGAATCCACCTCCACCTCCTACCATGGCTGCATGGTATGCTCCCTTAGTCCTTCCTATACCATTAGTCAACCTTCCAGAGGACTATCAGTCCAAAATCCCATTGTATGATGCTAGCAATGCTACAACTGCATCACAACATGTGGATAAGATGAAGGACTACTTTGACAGAAACGAAATTGATGATGATTCTGTCAAGCTCAGATTATTTGCTCAAAGATTAGGGGGAGAAGTAAGAAAATGGTTTAAAGGCTTAGCCCCCCATAGTATAAATGATCTCCAAGGCTTCCATCAAAAATTCTTAAAAAAGTGGGAAGTAAGGAAGAGCCCTCTCCAGGTTCTTGTTGATTACAAAAATCTCCATAGGAACCCAGGGGAAAGTGTGCAAGCCTACTGCACCAGATTCAACAGTGTATACAACGCACTTACCCCAGAACTAAAACCTCCACAAGGTTCAGCTTTAAACAAATTTCCCGAAGGTTTTGACGCTGACATGACCTATTCACTGAGAGAGAGAGATTTTGCAACTCTTGAAGACATGCAAAGGGGTGCTCTTTCTGTGGAAGTGAACTTGATGGAGAAAAGAGCAAGAATGAAGAGTGAGAAGAGAGTATCTTTTAGAGAGGATTCCACACCTTCTACTTCCAACTCAAAGATGGAAAGGATGATGGAAGAGATGATGAAAGATATGAGCATAATTAAAAGAGCACAAGCAAGTCAAAATCAAACTGCTCCACAAAACAGAAACCAAAACCAGAATCAGAATGTTAGAAGGAACCAACCTCCAAACAGACCTAGGGAAGATGATCAACAGATCACTCCTCCCTTTCATCAGAACTATATAAGTGAGGTTGAGGAAACAGACGAAATAATAGAGGAAGGTGCTATCAACATGCTGGAGGTCGATGATGATGATTTTGAGATTCATTATGATAAAAAACAAGGTCTATATACACCGTATGATGACAAAAGAGACGATGATGAAAATCATTATCAAGACATGGAAAATGTCATCATAGAAACTCAAAGGGAATATGACCTTAGAAGCAAGACTAATCAACAAGCCCCCAACACCAAACCTCTGACAAATCTTCTCAAAGAAACACTGCAACCAAGCCTAAAACAGTCAAACAAAAGGACAAAACAGTGGCTGATAATTCTGGTAAAGGTAAAGAGAAAGACACTCAAAATCTTGAAAAACGGAGTGCAGACTCCAGCAGTACTAACACTTCAACTAGTACTCCTATTACAACCGTTATGTCAAGTGTAAATAAAACAAATCAGCAAGCTGTTGTTGCTGATAAAGTGACAGTTAACAAGGCTGAAACCAGCACTTCAAAGAATCAAATTCCTTTCAGCCTGGAACAGGAAATTTCTAAGATTAAAATATCTGTTCCCTTAACCGAGTTAGCTGCCCAACACGTATATAGAACTCAAATTTTGAAGGCTTTAAATATAGAGGAAAATGGAGATACAGTCAATCTTAGTGATGACCAACCCGAACTTATTTTTGGTCCAAAGATTGAAGGTAGATACCAAGAAGGACCTATTCCTCCTTTCTACGTGAGTTTAAACATTCATGACAAAATTTTGCACAACACTATGCATGATTTCGGGGCTTCTCATAATTTAATGCCTAAAGCTGTGATGGAGAGCCTCGGGCTAGAAATCACCAGACCTTACAAAGACCTTTACTCCTTTGACTCAAGTAGAGTAAAATGTCTAGGATTGATCAAAGACCTCTGTGTTAACTTAGCCCAGATCCCAGCCAAATGCTTACTCATGGACATTGTTGTGGCTGATGTGCCCCCAAAGTATGGAATTTTATTATCAAGATCTTGGGGAGCTAAATTACAGGGGACTATGCAGATGGACATGACGTATGCGACTATCCCTGTTTTCAATCAGACTAGAAGACTTTACAGGGAGTCTCATATGCAATATACGGTCACAAGTCAAGACAGACCTCAAAACTCTCCTCTCTATTCCGTAAGTATAGGCCTTGATTCTTTTATCATGTTTAACGATGAAGCACTTAGTAAACAAATCACGTTGTCAGGATCAATGGCCGATAGAGAGGAGGAGGTAAATACCACGGAATTGTCGAAACAGTTTGCTGAACCTGTAAAATCTAATGAACAAAACACAGGTCTCGAGCTTCTAACTATGCATCCTTTACCTTTGAACATTGGGAGTCAGGAAAGCGCATCTCCATTCACTGAAAAATCTGAAGGGATAAAACAAATTAAATTGGGGGTTGCTAATCATGAACAATCAAAAGGCACCGTAGTTGTAGAGGACATTCGCCAAACAGACGAAGCTGAAAACAATCCTCTATGGAGTATGCATTTTGACGAGTCATGCACTAGAAATAACGCTGGTGCAGGTGTCTGGATTCGTAACACTGTAAGCAACCACACAGAATGCATTTCATGCAAATTAAACTTTCAGTGTTCCAACAACATAGTGGAATACGAATCGCTTCTATTAGGCTTACATTTGTTGAAAAATTTAGGAGCCAAGAGAATTAAAATTCACGGGGATTCGGAATTAATCATTAGGCAAGTCAATGGGAAATATAACGCTCATCACCCCAGACTTAGGGCCTATCGAAATGATGTCGTGGACCTTTTATAAACTTTCGATGAATCTGAATTAATTTTTGTCCCAAGAAAAGAAAATATTGTCGCTCACAATTTAGCCTATGCAGCTAGAACATGTCTAAAGCCATATGAAACCGGAGACAACACAACTCCAAGAAAATTTAGACCAGCTGTTCCTGATAAAAAAAAATATTGGCAGGTGTTTGAAAACGACAAACAAATAGAAGACTTCATGCAATTCAGAAATGAATTTGAACTACACGGTTCGGATTCAGATCATGATACAGACTGCAGCGAAGAAAATTTTCTTAATGAAGAAGAACCGTCCCCTGAACTCGCTAATATAAACCTGTTATCTGGAAAACTTGAAGGTAAAACAGAAACGAAGGCAGAGTCTGAAACAGAAGAGTTAGAAACTCTGCACTCCAAAGATGAAAGCTTGCCTACGGGTTTAACCCCTTTAGAAGAGTTGTTCGATTTTAACGATGTGGCAAATAAACCAAAACTGGAACCTGTAGAGACTGAAGTGGAGGAATGCAATATAGGTAGTAAGGAGAAACCAAAAATGATTAAACTGTCCAAAACCTTACTAGCTCACATTAAACTCAAATACATAGAACTGTTCAAAGAATTTTCTGATACCTTTGCATGGAGTTACGAAGATCTCAAGTCCTATGACACTGAAATGATACAGCACAAAATCCCTCTTAAAGAAAACCAAAAACCATTCAAATAGAAACTGCGCAGAATAAACCCTGTCCAGTTGCCATTGGTTCAGAAGGAGATCATGAAAATGTATGATGCTGGTATTATTGTCCCTGTTAGATATTCTGAATGGGTATCTAATCTGGTGTCTGTTAGGAAGAAAACTGGAGAAATCAGGCTTTGTATAGACTTTAGAGACTTAAACAAAGCTTCATTAAAAGACAAATACCCTTTACCAAAGATGGATCACATTCTACAAAGGGTGGTAGGGTCTAGAAGAATTTATTTGCTGGATGGCTATTCGGGGTACAATCAGATCTTGGTTTACCCTGCTGATCAATTAAAGACAGCCTTTACTACACCCTGGGGCACCTTCATGTATGTGAAAATTCCCTTTGGTCTAATGAATGCTGGAGAAACCTTTCAAAGAGCCATGGACATAGCATTCTCAGAAGAATTGGGCTTCTTCATCATTATCTATCTTGATGATGTTACTGTGTTTTCAAAAACAGATGAAGAGCACTTGGAACATTTAAGAAAAATTTTCGAGAAATGTAGAAAGTTTGGGATATCTTTAAACCCTAAGAAGACATTGTTTGGTCTCCAAGAGGGTAAACTTCTTGGGCACATTATTTCAGAAGAGGGTATAAAGATAGATCCAAAGAGGATTGAGGCCATATTGCAAAATCTCTCATCCTCGAAACATCAAAGAGTTGCAATCTTTCATTGGGAAGATTAAATTTTTGAGAAGGTTCATCCCCAACTTGGCTGAGCTCCTTAGGAATATCACAAACATGTTAAAGAAGGAGCAATGAGTAAAATGGACCTCGGAAGCAAAGACATCCTTCGAACTGGTGAAACAAGCATTAACCAAAACACCGGTTCTGATAAGTCCTGATTTTTAAAAAGATTTTTATATCTTCTCATTTGCATCAGAACATACCATAGCTGCTGTCCTTCTACAGAAAAATCCACAAGGACAAGAGCAGCCTATTGAATTCTTTATTAAGGCATTGAGGGATGCCCCATTGAAGTACAACATTATGGAAAAGCAAGCTTTTGCTTTGGTTAAGGCTTTAAAAGACTTCAGGGTATACATCCTTCACTCACACATCATTGCCTTTGTCCCAAATTTAGTTGTTAAAGACATTCTAACACAGGATCCAGATGGTAAGAGAGGTAAGTGGATTGCTGTTATTCTTGAATATGATTTAGAGATAAAACCCACTAAACTCATCAAAGGCCAAGGTCTAGCTAGATTAATGGCTAAATCAAATTGTGAAGTTCTTGATATTCATATGATTAATGCTTTGGATAACCAAGAAGAATTCTCAACTCCCATTGTTGAAAACCATTTTATGAATTCTCCTTGGTATGCTGATATTGTTTATGTTTTGCTCAAATTGAATACACCTCCTGGTTTGACAAAAACAAAGGCAAGGTTCTTGAAGCTGAAAGCAGTAAGCTATTGCATTATATATAGATGTCTTTATTGGAAAAATGCAAGCGGTATATTGCTTAAATGTTTGCCTGAGTTTGATGCAAAGAAGGTTAAGCAGGAATTCCATGAAGGAGAGTGTGGAGGCCACTTATACTGGAAGTCAACAGCCAACAAAATCTTGAGGGCTGGTTTCTATTGGCCTACTCTTTTTCCTGATATACACAAGATGACCACTGCTTGCCATAAATGCCAACTGTTTGAAGGCAAGAGAAAATTATTACCCCTGCCTCTGCATCCAATCACTGTTGAAGCTCCTTTTCAACAGTGGGGACTTGACTTCATAGGAGAAATCCATCCCCCATCTTCTGCCCAGCATAGATGGATCCTTACTACCACAGACTATTTCACTAAGTGGATAGAAGCCATTCCTTGTAGGCAGGCCAATGATTCAGTTATCATAAAATTTATGGAGACTAATATTCTCTCCAGATTTGGTTGTCCTTCCAAAATTATCACCGATAATGCAGCAGCATTTGGATCAAAGAAAATGGTTGACTTCTGTCATAAATACCAGATAACACTGGGGCATTCCACAGCCTATTACCCTCAAGGTAATGGACTTGCAGAATCTTCCAACAAAAGCTTAGTGAACATAATCAAGAAACTGTTGGAGGACAATAAAAAGTCTTGGCACACAAAGCTGGTCCATGCACTTTGGGCTGACAGATTAACTTTGAAGAAATCTATTGGTATGTCACCTTTCCAGCTTGTGTATGGTACAGATGCAATTTTTCCTAACAGCCTTGGTGTACCCGTTATGAAGTTGATTCAGGATTTGCAGACTGAAGAAAATGACATGACCAGGAGAATAAATCAGACCATTCATCTTCAGCAGACCAGGGAGGAAGTGTATAACAAAGCATTGCAGAAACGGGACAGCATCAAAAAGCTTTTTGACAGAAGAACAAAGGCCAGCAATTTCAAGATCGGGGACAAAGTTTTAAAGTGGGACTCAAGGAGGGAAGAAAAGGGCAAGCATGGAAAATTTGACAACCTATGACTTGGCCCTTATTCTATTCATTCAGTTGCTGGTAATAATGCGTTTTTCTTACAGGAACTGGATGGAACAGATTTGTTTGGGGGTCATGTCAATGGCAGGATGCTTAAGCATTACTTCTCTTGATCCATGTTATGTTTTGAAGCCTTTTTATATTTTTTCCATTATGAATATTCCATTCACCATTGCATTCAAAGTTATGAAAAATCAAAAAATACAAAAAACAAAGAAAGGAAGAAAAGAGGGAAGAATGAAAACAAGAAAGGCAAAGCCCCATGCCAAAAAGAGAGATAAATCTGAAAGTGTGCAAGCTCAAATGCCACTCCTCAAAAACACACTTCTAGTTAGTCAAAATATTTAATCTTGACTAGTTAGCTTTAAATTTTTCTGCTGATAGCGTAGTGAATTCGATTTGCCAAAATGTTCAATCTTGGCTTATCAGTAGACAGATTAGGATAGAAATTGAAGGTTCAAACAAGCTCAAAATCTGAACCAAAGTTTCCAAAGAAAGATGACTCAAAACTATTTTATTTTCCGAGTCACAAGATAGGAGATCTGGTTCTAATCAGCCTAAAATATGAACCAGAAGAAAAGAAAATAGAGCTCAAAAGAAAAGCAAAAACAGAGCTGTGAAGAAAAGAGAAAGCCATGATAAGAGACTTTCAGATCTTAAGCCTTCCATTTTGATTTTAAAATTTCTGCAAATAATAATTTATTTGCAGCTTGTTTTTATGCCATAGATCACAGCAAGTCAAACAGCTTAATCTTGACTTGGCTGTTTTTAAATTTCTGTCGTAGAAATTAGAGAATGAAAGTCTGTTGGACAGCTTAATCCCAACAGACAGTAGATTAGGTAGAGAAACATCTGAGCTCAAATGTTTAATATGAGTTTAGGGAGAAATAAGGAGTAGCATTAGATTAGTTTTTTATGCTTTCAAAAGAATAAAATGTTGTGAATAGAGTTTTCCAATCCAAGTGTACTCTAATGAAGAAGAAAAAATGTTAGATCTATAGGATTGGGTAGGTAGAAATTTGTATTGATAAAAATCCATTGTTTTCATGGTTGCTAATATGCTTTCAGAAGATCATCCAGCAAAATAAGCGCAACCCAATGGATCAGGCACAAGTCAGCCTCCCAGAGAATCCAAGTCTGAAGTTCTTGATACCTTCAAGAAGGCATCATCCCCAAGTGGAGCCACTGTTAGCCACCTATAATATTTTGTTATACCAAAAGGTGGCTAAGAATTTTTGAGCCTCCAAGGAACAAATTTTATCACTAAAAATTATTGGCTCTTGAAGTCTCTTTAAGGCCTCATGCCTCTGTCCAAAATCTTCATTATCTTTGCCTTTTATACTCAGAAAATTCTGCTGATTCCAAATGAAAGACTACTGAAAGATCTTCATTTTTCCCCTTCTCAAACCTTCATTTGCTCCCCTTTTCTCCATCAAAGCTGCCTTGTTTTCATAAATTCCTCTTCTTCCATTTATGAAAAATTCCCCTTTCCATAGTTAAAAACTCACTTTTTAACTATTTCGGAACCCCCATTTCCATTGAAAGACCAAAAGGAACAAATTTTATCACTTAAAAATTGTTGGCTCTTGAAGACTCCTAGAAGGCCTCGTGCCTCTGTCCAAAATCTTCATTGCTGTTACCGCTTTATACTTAGAAATTCTGTTGATTCCAAGTAAAAGACTACTGAAAGACCTTCATTTTCCCCCTTCTCAAACCTTCATCTGCTCCCCTTTTTCTCCACAAAACTTCCTTGTTTTCATAAATCCTCTTCTTCCATTTATGAAAATCACTTTCCCATAGTTAAAAACCCATTTTTTGACTATCCCATAACCATCAAATTCCATTGAAAATTATGAAAAATTCATAAAAAATACAAGTATTATGACTATGGACTTAAGCCCCTTTGGGCTAAGTCCTAACCACTTCCCCACCATACGCTTTGGAGCTGGAACCATTTGCTAATGGGTTAAGGCACTAATCGCATCGGAAAGAATCAAATTTACAAGTCTTTGCCATACTCCGAAGAACTCCGATTGCGATTAGCCTTGCTGCTTAAGACCCCCGATCATATTATTTTCATGTAACCCTGAACCTGCCCTCGGCGCTTAAACCTTGTGAAGATCTCATGCCCGATCCATTTTTCCTTTGTAAACCCAAAACCCATTTATCCAAATTTTTTAACTTAAAAACTTAAGTCACATGTTGAAATACTTTAATAGGTAGATTAAAAAGACCCGATCGCGCAATCGCGATCGGAGAAATCAAATGGGTTGATCAAAAAGACTGCATCGAAATCTTCTGATGCGATTGGGTTTTGAGTGTTAAAAAGTCCCCCGCCTCCATTTCATATGACTTATGCCCAAGACCAAGTGTTAGAAACCCCCGGCGCGGAATCGCATCGCAATTTTTTAAATGGGTTGATCGGAAAGACCGGGCCCGCAGTTCCGATTGCGATTGGCCCTTGATATATATAAAGCCCCGGGCCTATCATGTTTCATACACCCAAAGGCCCCGCAATCGGGCACCTATTCCCTTCACATATAAATATTCCGCCCCGATCTATGTAAACCTTTGTTTTATATTAAAAACTTTGGTTTTTCTTATATTATAAAGGTTTTCATTGTTCCACTCCAACGTTAATCCCTACCGTTGATCATATGCCGATCAAACGGCCATCGCTCCGTCGCATCGGCGATTTCAATCGCATCGCAAATGTTTAATCGCATACTTTTTGTTTGCCCCCCCAATTGCGACTCCCCCGATCCACTCTCCATCGTTGATCTCGTTCTTAGATCGACGGCTATCGCATAATCGTTTCTCCCCTCCCGATTGCGCAATCGCATCGGGGTTTTTCAATCGCACCTTTTTTCGCCACCCCCCGATTACCGATCCCCGATTGATTGTCCACCGTTGATCTCCTCTCCGCCTTCCGAGATCCGACGGCCCTCATTTCCTCCGATCACGAGTCTTACCACCGCTTCAAAACCCGCCGATTCATTTCCCACCGTTGATCTAAACCTCAGATCAACGGTCGTCGCTCAATCGCTTTGACCCTCCCGATCGCGCAATCGCATCAGAGTTTTTTCAATCGCGCCCCTTTTCTCCTCCCCCCGATTACGATTCCCCGATTAAATCTGGACCGTCCACGTGTCCAGATCCAACGGTCACGCTCCTCTCCTGCCTTCTGAAGCAGTTTAACCTATTTTCGCAGGATTTCTTAATTATTTCGTGTTTTGTGCAGGTTTTCAATAGTTTTCATCGTTATACGAAGAAATGCCGAGGGCTGGAAATGACGATTCTCATGCCTTCGTTTCATCGAGGAGAAGCCATCCGTGGGGCTCCATTCCATGTTTTGTCATTGTTTCATGAGCATTGATGCCGAGAAGCCCAGCACGGTCCTGCACATCGACAAGACACTGTTTTATTCAAAGGAATAGTCAGAGAGTATCAGTTTTTAAAATAAAGCACGTTAGACGAAGATTGAAGACAATATTACGAGGATTACGACTAAGACGGTTATCAAAAGCCTAATCCCCGACTCAAAACACAGTTTAAAGAAAATCATAAGTGTTTCACTGACAGGAGGGCTTCCACCGCTTCAAATGAGGCGAATAAATTCCTCAGCTACCATAAAAGCCACCTGTTGCCTCAAACCTTTCAAACAGAGGCCGAAGTTATTGAAGAAGATCAGATTTTTCCTCAGCGCAGCCAGGGAGTTACTTCTGCAAGGAAATCAATGCAGAAAATATCTGCGGGGTTACTCCACACAGCAAACAGAGCCTCAAAGTCAAAATAAAGCTCCCACCGAGCTTTGATATTTATTGTAAAATAGTTAATACAGTGATCCACCTGTAAATTTCTCACTCGAGCCCCTCAAAAGGCCGAGAAGTCTTGACCCTGTATTAATTATCCTGAGAGATCTTTTCTCAGATCACCTCCTCATTCTTCTATAAATACCTCAGAAGAAGATGAGAAATTGTTGGTTGAGTTGCTTACAGAGCTTTGAAATACATTTTGAGCCTAAACTTCTGATTGTAAATAGTGTTCACTGGCCCTTGGAGCTCTGCTTGTGATAGATTAGTTAGGTTGAATAGTGAAGATGATTGCTGAACTGAAACATTGGACTTGAAGACTGTAACCGGTTTGACATCAATATAAAAGCTGTTTCTTGGGATCCTGGTCTATGTCATCGGTGAAGTGCACCTCTCTTTGTTATTGTTTTCCTTCTATGTATGCCATATTGTTCATATTCCTCTGTAAAGAACAGTTTAAACAGGGTTAGGATCTACTGTATATTAGTAACCTTCTCTGGCTGAGAAATCTTTATCTTAATGTTTTCCTCAAGTTTGTTTATTCAAGAATGATTTAATACAGTTTAAACAGTTAGGAATGTTGGCGTTCCCTCGTCCTTCTGCTTGCTTAAACATTGTTCTTGAATGTGATTTCCATTATTTGCTATTAAAGTTAGACTAGAGAAGATATGGTTTTCCCTGATTCCTAGATCCTTTTCTCCAAAGGCAGATTCTGAAAATTTCCCTTGGTGTTGACTGAAAGCAGACTAGGTTTAAAATTACTTTATCTGATCTTAAGTTACACTTTGTTTCTCTTATATGTTTTCATACTTTCTGAAGGTAATTACGTGGATTACTGGATTGTTTGTCAATTAAGCTGCTTTAATAGAACTTTCCCAAGAATTTTATGGTTAGCCCTGTCCTTGGTTGGTTTTAAACAGTTACTTAAGAGGATTTTCTTGTTTGGACTGACTATAAATCCTTTGAGAAATTATTATCATTTTCCACCCCTCCAACACTTTATTGTTTCCATCCCATCACTCCAATCTCAATAATCTTGTGGTATAGATGACTTGCCCCTTGGGTCACTCTTGATGTTTTTGTTCAATTAAATCCATGTTATGACTCCATAGCCCAATGGATTAAAAACCAGCGTTATATCTATCTTTTAGCCATAACTGTTCTTCCCTCTTGCAACTTCTCACCTTTGAAACTCTTTGCATTCAGGACTTTTCACCTCAAACAGTAATCATGCTCAACCATCCAAAAAACCAAACAAACCCTTGGCCTTCATAACTAGCCTAATATCAATACCTTAAGCTTTCAAAGACAACATCCATCTTTGTACATATTGGAGAGATCCCTCTCCGGATTCAGGAGGGCTAGATCCTAGAATCCCAAAGTTGACGATATTTGTTGTCAGTGGACTACATAATCTTTATAATAGATAAGTCCAACGGGATGGGTGATTATCCATAAAGTGTATAAGAAAATGGAGATATATTCTTTAACGATATACAGAGATAATATTCTCTACCACCATTGTGAAGTAACCCTTATTATTGTTTGTTTATCAAATACAAAAAAATGAAGATATCCTTCCAAACATTTATTTACTATCTCAGTTTGACCATCGGTTTGAGGATGATAAGATGAGCTATGAGCTAATTGAATACCCAAACAAGAAAATAACTCCGTCCAAAAATTTCCAGTAAAAATGGGATCTCTGTCGCTCACAATAACCCTTGGGTTTCCATGTAGCTTTTGAATTGTGTCCATAAATGTAGTAGCAACTGTACTTTCTTTAAATGGATGAGATAATGTAAAAAAGTGTGCATACTTGATAATTCTATCAACTACCACAATGATGACACTCTTTCCTTCGGACTTAGGTAAACCTATGATAAAATCCATTGAAATATCCTCCTAATGTTGACTTGGAATGGATAAAGGTTGTAGAAGACTCAGGGTCTTAATTGTCTCAACTTTATTCTGTTGGCAAACCAAACATTCCGCCACAAACTTTTGAATATCAGATTTAAGTCCATCCCAAAAAAAATATTTCTTCACCATGTGGTAAGTTTTTAAAAATCTTGAGTGTCCTCCTAAAGGAGAAGTTGCAATTCCAAAAGAATATTTTGTTTTAGTTGGGAATTCTTACAAAGATATAAGCGATCTTTGTACCATAAGGAATCATTTTTCCAACTAAATGTATCAGATGTACTAGGATCTTGCTACAACTTTTGAATGAGTGTCCACACTTCTTCGTCCTTCTTCCATTCATCTCTTGCTTCGGTTATCCAATCTGGCTGGATAATAGAAATGGCACAAAGCAATGTTTCCACCTCTTCATTCTTTCTTGAGAGTGCATCTGCAACAACATTTAACTTCCCTTTTTTGTAGATTATTTCAAAGTCATAACCAAACATCTTTGTGACCCATTTTTGTTGCTCTTCTGAAGATAGTCTTTTTTCCAAAAAGTGTTTGAGACTATCATGATCATTTTTTACCTTGAAGTGTCTTCCCATTAGGTAAGTTCGTCATTTCTTTAGTGCATGCAGTATTGCTAACATTTCCTTCTCATAAATAGGTTTCTGTAAATACTTTCCTTTAATTGGATGACTTTCAAAAGCAATGGGTCTTCCTTCTTGCATTAAAACAACACCAATTCCATTTCCTGAGGCATCACATTCCACAGTAAAGTTTTTTGTGAAGTCTGGCGTAGCTAACACCGGTGCTAGGCACATTGCCTCATTAAGATATTCAAAGGCCTTAGTTGCTTCACGAGTCCATGAAAATTCATTTTTATTCAATGATGTTGTTAGAGGTGTTGCTATTCTCCCATAATTCTTAAAAAACTTGCGATAATACCCTGTTAACCCGAGAAATCCTCGCAGCTACTTTATGGTTGTGGGGACTTTCCATTCATTAATGGCTTTAATTTTGTTAGAGTCTACCTTAACACCCTCATAAGATACAATATGACCCAGATATTCCACCTCTTGTACTCCAAAGAAACATTTGGATGTTTTTGCATATAATTGTTTCTCCTGCAATAGTTTGAGCACCCTGTCAACATGTTGAACATGATCCTTCCAAGACCAGCTGTAGATTAGTATATCATCAAAAAATACTAGCACAAATTTTCTAAGGAAGGGTTTGAAAATGGAATTCATCAACCCTTGAAATGCAAAAGGTGCATTGGTAAGGACAAAATGCATCACCAAAAATTCATAGTGACCCTCATGATTTCGAAATGTTGTTTTCAGAATATCTTCAGTCTTCATTCTAATTTGATGATATCCTGAACGAAGATCCAAATTGGTAAAATAAATTGCTCCATGTAATTCATCCAATAATTCATCAATCAAAGGAATGGGAAATTTATCTTTAATGGTGAGCTTATTGAGCTCCCTATAATCCGGACACATGCACCATGATCCATCCTTCTTGTGTACCAATACTATAGGAGTAGAGAAAGAACTTTGACTAGGTTGAATTATACCCGCCTCTAACATTTCTGCAATCATACGTTCAATTTATCTCTCTTGGACATAAGGATATCTATAAGGCTTGATGTTTGGAGGAAAACTTCCTGGAATCAAATGAATAGCATCATCATGATCACGAATAGGTGGGAGTCCTTTGGGAGTTTCAAACACCTTGCAATGATTGTCCAAGACTTTTTGGAGATCTGTCGAAATAGATGATTTTGATGTTGGAACTTCTAGTGAGCATAATTGTGCAATTACGCCTCGTTTTTATTTCTTTAGAAGCTTTGTCATAACATTAGAGCTTATTATCTTTCCCGCTTCCCTGCAATACCCCGTAATTCAACTTCCTTTCCTTCTGAAAAAAATTTCAAGAAAAGTTCTTGAAAATTAAAAGTTACCATCCCCAAAGATTGTAACCAATGTACTCCTAGTACAACATCAGCACCTCCCATAGGAATGGAAAGCATTGGATTATTCAATACATATTACCCCATGGTTAACTTGATATTATGGCATTTTCCAGAGCAATTTATAGTTCCTCCATTTGCAACCATCACTTGACATTCTGGTGCTGGGTATAGGAAACAATTCAATTCCTTGGCTACCTTAAAATGAATAAAATTATGGGTACTGTTAGCTCCCCATAATTCTAGCAGATTGGTGAGACCAGAAGTGCGAAGAGGACACTTGAACCACTTTAGGATTCTAGGATCTAGCCCTCCTGAATCCAGAGAGGGATCTCTCTATAAGTGCAAAGATTGATTTATCTTTAAAGCTTTTATGGTATGATATTAGGCTAGTTATTAAGAGCAAGGGTTTTTGTTTGTTTTTGGATGGTTGAGAATGATTTTTAGTTGAGTGGAAAGTCCTAAAATGAAATAGTTTCAAAGGTATAAAGTTGCAAGCAATCAGAACAAGCTTTGGCTAATTGGATAGATATAACGCTGGTTTTTAGTCCATTGGGCTATGGAGTCATAAAAGGGTTTAATTGTGCAACAATTTCAAGAGTGGCCCAAGGGGCAAGTCATCTATATCACAAGATCATTGAGATTAAATGATGGAATGGAAACAATAAAAGTGTTGAAGGGGTGGAAACAGACAATAATTTCAACTAGGATTTATCAGTCTGTCCAAACAAGAAAATCCTTTTAAGTAATTGTTTAAAACAAACCAAAGGGCAGGGCTAACCATAGAATTCTTTGGAAAAGTTCATATGAAAGCTAACTCAACAGACAAACAATCCATTAATCCACATAATTACTTTCAGAAGGGATGAAAATAGATAAGAAAAGTGAAGTGTAGACTAAGATCATATAAGATACTTTTAAATCTAAACTGCTTTCGGCATACTCTTTGGGAAACTTTCAGAATTACCTTTGGAGAAAGAAGCTAGAAAACAGGGCATACAGTCACTTTTCTAGCCTATCTTTACTGAGCATATAATGAAAATAACATTCAAGAACAATGTTTAAAGTAAATAGTAGGACAAGGGAACGCCAACATTCCTAACTTCTTGGACCGTATTGAATCATTCTTAAATACACAATTTGGAGGAAAACATTGAGATAAAGCTTATCAGTCAGAGAAGGGTATTGTAAACAGTAAATCCTAACTCTATGCTTGCTGTTATTTATCAGAGAATAATGGAAAAAATGGCATACATGAAAGGAAAACAATAACACAGAAAGAAGCACTTCACCAATGATATAGACCAGGATCCCAAGAATCAGCTTGTATATTGATGTCAATCTAGTTACATTCTTCAAGTCCAATGTTTCAGTTCAGCAATCATCTTCACTTCTCAGCCTAACTTATTTGATTTCAAACAGAGCTTCAAGGGCCTCTGAACACTATTTACATGCAAGAAGTTTCGAGCACAAGTGTATTTCAAAGTTCTGCAACCAACCCTTTACAATGAGCTCCTCAAGAAAATTTTATAGGAAAATGAGGAGGTCGAAGAGAGAAAAGATCTATGGGTTCAATTAATATAGCTTCAATGTTTCTCGGCCTTTGAGGGGCTCAATGGAGAAGATTACAGATATTTCCTCTATATTAATTGTTTTACATTAAGTATCAAGCTTGCTGGGGATATTTTGTTGAATTTAAGGCTCTGTGTCATCATTGTAATAACTCTGCTGATATTTTTGCAATAATTCTCTTTGGCTTGGAATAACTGTTTGGTTGTATTAAAGCAGATATACTCTTTTCTGGTAATAACTCAGCCTCTTTTGAATACTTTGAGGCTGCGGGTGGCCTTTGGTGGCTGACGAGGAATCAATTAGCCTCTGATGTGGTGGTGGAGGCTCCTCGGATTGTTGAATTGCTTTTTACTTCTTGAAACAGTGTTAATTTGTTTTACTCTGTGTGTTAGGCCTAATTCGGCCTAATTTCCTGTCTTTTTTTCTTCAAATTGCATTTAATTGAGTGGATTAGGCTATTGATTGTCGATCTTAGTCATAATCCCTCAAAATTGTGTTTAACAAATCTTCAAACATGTTTATGTTGTGGTTGGATCCTTTCACACTGATACTCTTTGTTTTAATTAGCTTTTTTGTGTCTTGTTGATGTGCAGATGTTTACAGGGGCTTTATTAATGTTTCCAGTGTTCATGAGGCACCGGAAAACGCTGATGGATAACCCCGGGGAACAATTCCTTTAAGGAATAAAGGCCTGGGGGATCATCATCCCTGGCCTTTGTTTTTCTTTTAACATAATGGAAAAAGAAACCATTGAAACCTGCACAATACAAGAAAAATTAGAAAAATCTTGCGTAATTAGGTCAGACTGCTTTGGAGGCTTAGGTTTAGAGCGTGGCCATTGGATGAAAGCATCCAACGGCTGAGATTGCATGCTCAGGTTCAAAGGGAAGTGGTTGATGAAATGGTGGGGAGGATTAAGTCCAGGCCATTGATCTGTGTTGATCGACGGTCGAGATCAATCGTGGACATATAAAGTGAATGGGTCACTTTATCACGAAATGGAAGAAATACAAAGGAAATGAGTGAAAAATCCTTTGGCGGAGGAAAATGTATTGAAAGGAAATTTGGGGTTTCCCGGATGATTGTAGGCCGGTGGATCAAATTAGCCCAAGGAGATCAACTGTGGAGGTTGATCTAAGAAGGCCTTTGGAGGATGGGTGGAGGGCGATTAAGAAATGCGAGATCGAATGTTGCCCGTTGATCTGCAGAGATTGTTAGGTCCCTATATTACTAGTATAGTCCCTTATTGTTGTTAGTGTAACCCCCTTATTGTTATTATTGTACCCTTGTAACCCCCAACACACCCTGCTAGTGCCCTTAAGTGTGTGTTAACATAGCTAAGATTACATTGTAGCCCCACTAGGGTTATTATATTTACTAGGATTACATTATGGCCCCATGGACTCCTATATATAGAAAGGAGGTTTTGCCTTAATTGTAGCATCCAAGAATTTTTCATTTATGTAATTTATTGGAGGTTGCCCCCTTGAAGTGGCTTATTTCTAAGGTGTTGATATCTCTTTTCTTCTATTTTTGGAGCTGGTTACACAACATTTGGTATCAGAGCTTTGGATTCTAGGGTTTCGCTACTCTAAACAGTTCATCGTGGAATTTTCGCTATAACATTTTATCTACGAAGTTTCAGAATCTGAAATTTTTAGGGTGCAAAGCCAAAATCCTGAGGAAACTCGTCAAAAAATTTCAGAGCTTGGTTCGCAATATTTTCTGAGATATGATCTGTGGAAGTTAGTGCTTTTTCAGGCTCCCAAATTTCATCTCAAAGAGGTGATCATGGGAAAAGATTCATAACTCTCTCTCTGAGCATCGGATTGGAGTGTCGTAAAAATTTGTTGCAAGTACACAGATTTTGGTTTCTTGGTTATCGATTTTAGATCCGAAGGATGAAACAGTGACACGTGGAAAGTCGTACAAGTTCGCTCTACTGAAATAGTCCATAATTAGGTCATTGTGGGAGATTGGACACAACTTTGTCTTGGAGAATCCAAATCAGGTCAGACCTGTGGCATTCGAAATAGAATTCAGAGGGATACGTTGGTACTAAAATTCAAATATTGAAGTGCTGCAATCACAGAGATAATCCAATTCCAATATCGAGCTCCTCAAAAGCAAGAAAAAGGTGTGTATTTTTTTTCCGAATTGCATAAGTCTTGTTTGAAGAATCAATTTGAATTGATTCCAAGGGCATATTGTAGAATAGATATCAGTATTGGATTCTAAAATATGCCCCGTAAAAATAATTCAACACCAATTAAGCCTTCAGAAGGCTCTACTATGACTCATGAAGATGAAGAATTGCAACATGATCTATCAAAATTACAAGAGCAAGTGCACCAAATTTCACTCTCGCAAAGAGCAACAAAAAATGAAATGGAAGTTTTGAAGAAAGACATGGAAGCTAAGATGGATGGCATGGAAGCTGACATGGAAGCTAAGATGGATGACATGAAAGACAACATGGAAAACATGAAGAATGATCTAAAAGCAGACATGGAAGGTTTGACAAAGTTGATACCATAAATGTTTCATAATGGTGAAAATATAATAGAAGAAACTCATGATGAGAACAAAATAAATGTTAATCGTGATTTCATAAACTCTAATGTTGGCGGGAAGAACCACCATATTCCAAAAATGGAGATGAGGAAGTTTGATGGAAAGGATCCTATAACATGGATACTACAGATGGAGCAATATTTTGATCTCCATAACGTGCAAAACACACAAAAGGTACGCATTGAAACTTTACATTTAGAACAAAATACATTTGTGTGGTATCGATGGCTTTGCTCCCGTAAAAAAATTGTCACTTGGTCAATTTTTACGGAGGAAATGATAGCACATTATGAGGATACAAAGAGCAACACCTTCTTTAGCCAATTGATAAATCTTAAACAAAAGGGCTTAGTGGGGGAGCACATTGAGGACTTCCAAAAATTGAATATAAGGGTAACTGATATTCCAGAGGAACACATAATTGATCTCTTCATAGGCACTTTAAAGGATAACATCCAACATAAGTTCGAGTTTTGGAACCTAATTCATTGGAGAAGGCATTCAGGTTGGCAAGAAAAATTGAATGTAAAATTATGGCGACAAGAAAGCCTACCACTCACTTCTATAAAGAAGGAAGTGTTGCTATGCCTAGATTTCCACAACCTACAAGGTTGACACCACAGCAATTGGAAGAAAAAGGAGAAAAAGGGCTTTGCTACGGTTGTGATAGCAAATACACTAAAGGTCATAAGTGTGCCGAGAAGAAATTATTTTACATAGATTGTGAAGAAGAAGAAGAAAATGAACAAGAAGAGGATATACACCAGGAACCACCCCTAGAAGAGGAAGAAATGAATCCGACCATATCGTGTAATGCACTTGCAGGAATTACCACTCCTCAAACTCTCAAGATAGAAGGACATATAAAGAAGAAAAGGGTAATAGTGTTGATTGATTCAGGTAGCACCCATAATTTTATTCATTATAAGGTAGCCAAGGAATTAAATTGTTTCCTATACCAGCACCAGAATGTCAAGTGATGGTTGCAAATGGAGGAACTATAAATTGCTCTGGAAAATTCCATAATATCAAGCTAACCATGGGGAATATGTATTGACTAGTCCAATGCTTTCCATTCCTATGGGAGGTGCTGATGTTGTACTAGGAGTACAATGGTTACAATCTTTGGGGACGGTAGCTTTTAATTTTTCAAGAACTTTTCTTGAAATTTTTTTCAGAAGGAAAGGAAGTCGAATTACGGGGTATTGAAGGGAAGACAGGAAGGATAATAAGCTCTAATTTCATGAAAAAGCTTCTAAAGAAATAACAACGAGGCGTAATTGCACAATTATGCTCACTAGAAGTTCCGACATCAGAATCATCTATTTCTGCAGATCTCCAACAAGTCTTGGACAATCATTCAAAGGTGTTTGAAACTCCCAAAGGACTCCCACCTATTTGTGATCATGATCATGCTATTCATTTGATTCCAGGAAGTGTTCCTCCAAACATTAGGCCTTATAGATATCCTTACTTCCAAAAGAGCGAAATTGAACGTATGATTGCGGAAATGTTAGAGGCGGGTATAATTCAACCTAGTCAAAGTTCTTTCTCTGCTCCTGTAGTATTGGTACACAAGAAGGATGGATCATGGCGAATGTGTCCGGATTATAGGGAGCTCAATAAGCTCGCCATTAAAGATAAATTTCCCATTCTTGTGATTGATGAATTATTGGATGAATTACATGGAGAAAATTATTTTACCAAGTTGGATCTTCGTTCAGGATATCATCAAATTAGAATGAAGACTAAAGATATTCCAAAAACAGCATTTCGAACTCATGAGGGTCATTATGAATTTTTGTTCATGCCTTTTGGCCTTACTAATACACCTTATACATTTCAAGGGTTGATGAATTCCATTTTCAAACCCTTAGAAAATTTGTGCTAGTATTTTTTGATGATATACTAATCTACAACAGGTCTTGGAAGGATCATGTTGAACATGTTGACAGGGTGCTCAAACTATTGCAGGAGAAACAATTATATGAAAAAACATACAATTTTTTCTTTGGAGTACAAGAGGTGGAATATCTGGGTCATATTGTATCTCACGAGGGTGTTAAGGTAGACCCTAACAAAATTAAAGCCATTAAAGAATGGAAATTCCCCACAACCATAAAGTAGTTGCAAGGATTTCTCGGGTTAACAGAGTATTATTGCAATTTCATTAAGAATTATGGGAGAATAGCAGCACCTATAACAACATTATTGAAGAAAGATGCATTTTCATGGACTCATGAAGCAACTAAGGCCTTTGAACATCTTAAAGAGGCAATGTGTCGAGCACCAGTCTTAGCTATGCCAGATTTCACAAAAACCTTTATTGTGGAATGTGATGCCTCAAGAAATGGAAATGGTGTTGTTTTAATGCAGGAAGGAAGACCCATTGCTTTTGAAAGTCGTCCAATCAAAGGAAATTATTTACAGAAACCTATTTATGAGAAGGAAATGTTAGCAATACTGCATGCACTAAAGAAATGGCGAACTTACCTAATGGGAAGACACTTCGAGGTAAAAACTGATCATGATAGTCTTAAACACTTTTTGGAACAAAGACTATCTTCAGAAGAGCAGCAAAAATGGGTCACAAAGATGTTGGGTTATGACTTTGAAATAATCTACAAAAAGGAAAGCTTAATGTTGTTGCAGATGCACTCTCAAGAAAGAATGAAGAGGTGGAAGCATTGCTTTGTGCCATTTCTATTATCCAACCAGATTGGATAACCGAAGCAAGAGATGAATGGAAGAAGGACAAAGATGTATGGACACTCATTCAAAATTTTCAACAAGATCCTAGTACATCTGATACATTTAGTTGGAAAAATGATTCCTTATGGTACAAAGATCGCTTATATCTTTGTAAGAATTCCCAACTAAAACAAAAGATTCTTTTGGAACTACACACTTCTCCTTTAGGAGGACACTCAAGATTTTTAAAAACTTACCACAGGGTGAAGAAAGAATTTTTTTGGGATGGCCTTAAATCTGATATTCAAAAGTTTGTGGCGGAATGTTTGGTTTTCCAGCAGAATAAAGTTGAGACAATTAAGACCCCGGGACTTCTACAACCCTTATCCATTCCAAGTCAACGTTGGGAGGAGATTTCAATGGATTTTATCACAGGTTTACCTAAGTCCGAAGGAAAGAGTGTCATCATGGTGGTAGTTGATAGACTTACCAAGTATGCACACTTTTGTGCATTATCTCATCCATTTAAAGCAAGTACGGTTGCTACTACATTTATGGACAGAATTCAAAAGCTGCATGGAAGCCCAAGGGTTATTGTGAGCGACAGAGATCCCATTTTTACTGGAAATTTTTGGACGGAGTTATTTTCTTGTTTGGGTACTCAATTAGCTCATAGCTCATCTTATCATCCTCAATCTGATGGTCAAACTGAGATAGTAAATAAATGTTTGAAGGATATCTTCGTTGTTTTGTATTTGATAAACAAACACAATGGGTCAAGTGGTTACCTCTCGCTGAATGGTGGTATAACACTTCCTTCCATACTGCAGCAAAAATGACCCCATTTATGGCACTTTATGGATATCATCCACCATCCATCACATCATATTTGAGAGAAAATTCGAAGGTTCAAGCAGTGGAAGATCACATCGAGCATCAACAAGAAGTTCTCCAACTCTTAAAGGATAACCTGACTTTGGCACAAAATCGAATGAAACAACAGGCAGATCAACATCGCAGCGAGAGAAGTTTTGATGTAGGAGATTGGGTATTTTTACGACTACAACCATACAAACAAATGTCCCTCAAGTAAGCTAAGAAGGATAATAAATTATCACCAAAGTACTATGGTCCTTACAAGGTGTTGCAAAAGATTGGTACTATGGCATACAAATTTGAGCTTCCTGCTTCTTCGCGAGTACATCCAGTTTTCCATGTTTCATGCTTAAAGAAGGTTATAGGTGAAAATCTTCCAGTTCAAACAATATTGCCAGAACTTGATGAGAAAGGAAAAATCATATTGGAACCTGAAGCGGTCACGGAAACAAGAACTCGACAACTACGGAATCGATCAATTTCAGAGTATCTCATCAAGTGGAAGAACTTACCCACTGAAGATTCTACATGGGAGGATGAGAATTTGATACAGAAGCACCCGGAGCTACTCAAGCGTTGAGGACAACACTTTTTTGAAGGAGAGGGGCATGTTAGGTCCCTATATCACTAGTATAGTCCCTTATTGTTGTTAGTGTAAACCCTTTATTGTTATTATTGTACCCTTGTAACCCCCATATTGTTATTATTGTGCCCTTAAATTATTATTGTTAGGTCGGATAGGATTACATTGTGGCCCCACTAGGATTACATTATGGCCCCATGGACTCCTATATATAGAAAGGAGGTTTTGTAAATTGTAGCATCCGAGAATTGTTCATTTATGTAATGTATTGGAGGTTGCCCCCTCGAAGTGGCTTATTTCTAAGGCATTGATATCTCTTTTCTTCTATTTTTGGAGCTAGTTACACAACATTGCGTGCTGAGGTTCAAAGGGAAGCGGTTGATAAAATGGTGGGGAGGATTAAGTCCGGGTCGTTGATCTGTGTTGATCGATGGTCGAGATAAATCGTGGAAATATAAATTGAATGGGTCACTTTATCACGAAATGGAAGAAATACAAAGGAAATGAGTGAAAAATCCTTTGGCGGAGGAAAATGTATTGAAAGGAAATTTGGGGTTTCCCGGATGATTGTAGGCTGTTGGATCAGATTAGCCCAAGGAGATCAATGACGGAGGTTGATCTAAGAAGTCCTTTGGAGGATGGGCGGAGAGCGATTAAGAAATGCGAGATCGAATGCTGCCCGTTGATCTGCAGAGATCAACGACGGGGAATGAGTGCGATGGCACATAATATAAATGGGGAAAGTGGTTTCGGGTGGAGAAACAGCTGGTTTCACGCAAGAAAAGGGAGGAAGGGCGATTTTCACTTTTCGAGCGTGATATGCGTCAGAGCCTGACACATGGCATTTCAAAACCACCCATATCGCATGATTTTGGAAAATTAACATTTAGGCTTAAATCTGCTCGAAACTGCGTGCTGACCGTTGGATCTGGGGTGTCAGATTGGACGGCTGAGAGAGAACGCGATATCGATGAGATGCAAGGACGGAAAGAGGTGGTGGCAGGGAAAGAGGTTTCAATCTTGACCGTTAGATCAAGAAATGAACGGCGGAGATCAAATCTGGGACGGGTAGGGCCCTAAGGAGTTGGGACTATCGCGCTTATTATGAGCCGTTGGATGAAACATATCAACGGAAAAGATTAATCTCGAGGTTAATGTTATAAAATATGAGGCGAAGAAAGGGTTAGTGTGGGCCATTGATCTGCAGAGATCAACGGCGGAGATTTCCCCAAAAAACATTATAAAGCGGGGTTCATGATTTTAACAAAGGTTGGGAGGATTGATCTAGACCGTCAGATTAAGAAGAATGGATGGCCTAGATGCAATCAGAGGATTGGATTCGGCGGGGGAAAAGGGTAAACAACTCCGATGCAATTATATGTGGACCGTTGATCTGGGGGCTAGATCGACGGCAGGAAATGAATCAGAGGAGGTCACAACTGGGGAAAAGGCTTGTGAAACAAAATAATGTGGGCCGTCAGATCTGGATCTAGCGGGGGATATCAACGGCGGAGGATCCATCGGGAGAGAACAATCGGAGGGGGCAAATAAAATATTACAACGCACCCATTGGAAATCTCCAATGTGAGATTCCGAAGGCCGTTGATTGGTTTTGAATCAACGGTGGAGGTTCGGCCTGACCAATGAATGGCGGGTCACGTTATATTTACGAAAAATGGAGTTTTAAATAAAATACAAAGGAAAATGCATTCGGGGAGGGTTTATTTATAAGTTTAAGCGCCCGATTGCGGGCTCTTTGGATATATGAAAAAGATAAAGGGACCGGTTTTATATGCAAAAAGGGCTAATCAGCATCAGAACTTTTATAAAAAAAAAGACATGCACCCATCACAAATGCCCCGATGCGATAAGTGCTTTTGGACTTAGCGCTTGGCTCTAGCCCGTGGGTATATGGTGGGGAAGTGGTTTAGGGCTTAGCCCAAAGGGGCCTAGGCCTGTAATGCAAAAGGGTTGTTTTTCATGATTTTTTTAGGGATTTTCAATGGATCTGGGGGTTTCGGTAAGGTCTAAAAAGGAGCTTCAAACCTTACAAAAGGGGATTTATGAATGGAATAAGGGAAATAATGAAAAATAGAGAAGCTTTTATGGGAAAAAGGGGATAAAAATGGAGGTTAATTTGAAGTGAAAGGAGGAGTAAAATGAGGGGAAAAATAGATTTTTTTGTAGCAGTCTTTTCTTCAGGAAAACAACAGAATTTCAGAGTCTAAAAGGGAAACAGTAGTGAAGATTAACCAAAGGATAAGATATCTTCAGAAGACTTTAAGAACTAACAATTTTGCAATAAAACTTGTTTTTTGAAGGCTTCAAAAATGATTTAGCCATCATTTTATATGACAAATTTTATAGGTGGCTAACAGTGGCTCCACATGGGGATGGTGCCTTCTTGAAGGCATCAAGAACTTCAGACTTGTATTCTCTGGGAGGCTGATCAGTGCCTCATCCATTGGGCTGCAACTTTCTTCACTTGGATGATCTTCTCTTGCTCTGGAAATGTTAGCGGCCATGAAAGAAAATGGCATACTATCAAACCAATCTTTCTACCTACCCAATCCTACTGATCTAAAATTTTTTCTTCTTTCAGAGTGCAATTGGATTGGAAAAATCTTTTACAAACATTTTATTCTTTTGAAAGAAAACAACTCATCTAAGTCTACTCCTTATTTCTCCATGAACTCAGATTAAATAGTTGAGTTCATATGCTTCTCTACCTAATCTACTATCTGTTGGGATTAGACTGTCCAATCATATTTTTATTCACTAATTTCTAAAACAGAAATTAAAAAGCATACAAGTCAGGATTGAACAGTCTAACTTTTTTCTAATCTATGGCATAAAACAAGCTGCACATAGATGGTTATTTTGTGGAAAATTAAATCAAAATGTTGAAGGCTTAAGATCTGAAAGTTCTAAGCACGTCCTTCTCTTTTCTTCAGCTCTGTTTTAAATCTGTTTGAGCTGTTGTCTCCTTGTTATCTGGTTCAGATTTTGGGCTTATTAGAACTAGTTTACTTCTGCATTTTGACTCATGATTAAAACAGATTGGAGTCATTCTTCTTTTGAAAATTGAGGTTCGGATTTTGAGCTTGTTTGAACCTTTATTTTCGATCCTAATCTACCTAACTGATAAGCCAAGATTAAGCTGTTTGAAAAATATGATTCACTAACCTATCAACAGTAAATTTAAAACTAATTAGTCATGATTAGGCTGTATGACTAACTAGAAGTGTGTTTTCAGGAGTGGCATTTGAGCTTGCACACTTTCAGATTTTGTTTCTCTTTTTTGGTATGGGGCTGTACCTTTATTGTTTTTACAATCTGCCCTCTTTTCTCTTTTCATTGTTTTTATATTTTTGATTTTTTCTAACTTTGAATGCAATTGTGGATGAAATATTTATAATGAAAAAAAAAGGCTTCCGAACATGATAGGATTTAAGAGAAATAATGTTTGAGCATCCTGCCATTGACAGGACCCCCAAACAGTTCAGCTCCATTCAACTCCTACAAGAAATAAGCATTGTTACCAACAATAGAATGAATGAGACAAGGGCCAAGCCATAAGTTATCAAATTTCCCATGCTTTCCCTTGTCTTCTCTCCTAGAGTCCCACTTTAACACTTTGTCCCCAACATTGAAATTGTTGGCCTTTGTTCTTCTATCAAAAATTTTCTTGATGCTCTCTTGCTTTAGTAATGCTCTGTTGTAGACCTCCTCTCTGGTTTGCTGAAGATGTATAGTCTGATTAATCCTTCTGATCATGTAATTGTCTTCAGACTGCACTTCTTGAATCAACTTCATAACTGGTACACCAAGGCTGGTTGGAAAAATTGCATCTGTACCATATACAAGTTGATCGGGTGACATTCCAATAGATTTCTTAAGTGTTAATCTATCAGCCCAAAGTGCATGTGCTAGCTCTGTGTGCCAAGACTTCTTGTTGTCCTCCAGCAACTTCTTGATTATGTTCACCAAACTCTTGTTTGAGGATTCTGCTAGCCCATTACCTTGAGGGTAATAAGCAGTAGAATTTCCCAATGTAATCTGATATTTGTGACAAAATTCAACCATCTTCTTGGATCCAAATGCAGCTGCATTATCAGTGATGATTTTTTTAGGACAACCAAATATATAGAGGATATGTGTCTCAATGAATTTTATAATGACAGATTCATTGGCTTGCCTAGAAGGGATGGCTTCTATCCATTTGGTAAAGTAGTCTGTTGCAGTAAGAATCCATCTATGTTGGGAAGATGAGGTGGATGGATTTATCCTATGAAATCAAGTCCCCACTGTTGAAAATGAGCTTCAACAGTGATTGGATGCAGAGGTAAGGGTAGCAACTTTCTTTTGCCTTCAAAAAGTTGGCATTTATGACAGGCCATGATCATTTTATGTACATCTAGAAAGAGGGTGGGCCAATAGTAACCAGCTCTATGGATTTTGTTGGCTGTTTTCTTCCAGTAGAGGTGGCCTCCACATTCTCCTTCATGGAACTCGTGTTTAACCTTCTCTGCATCATTCTCAGGCAAACATTTAAGCAATATTCCACTTGCATTTTTCCAATAAATACATTTATCTATAATGCAGTAGTTTACAGCTTTTAACTTTAAAAATCTTGCCTTTGTTTTTGATAAACCAGGAGGTGTATTCAAATTAAGAAAAACATATAGAATATCAGCATACCAAGAGGAATTCATAAAATGATCTTCAACAATGAGAGTTGACAGTTCATCTTGGTCATCTAAAGCATTTATCATATTTATATCAAGAACTTCAAAATTGGATTCAACCATTAATCTAGCTAGACCTTGGCCTTTAATGAGTTTAGTGGGCTTGATCTCTAAATCATATTCAAGTATTAAAGCTATCCACTTACCTCTCTTACCATCTAGGTCATGTGTTAGAATGTCTTTCACAATTGAATTTGGGACAAAGGCAATGATATGTGAGTGAAGGATGTAAATTCTAAAGTCTTTTAAAGCTTTGACCAAAGAAAAATCTTGCTTTTCCATGATGTTGTACTTCAGAGGAGCATCTCTCAATGCCTTGCTAAAGAATGCAATAGGTTGCTCTTGTCCCTGTTGATTTTTCTGCAATAGGACAACAACTATTGTATGTTCTGATGAAAATGAAAAAATATAAAAATATTTTGAAAAATCAGGACTTATTAGAATTGGTGTTTTGGTTAATGCTTGTTTGACCAGTTCAAAGGATTTCTTTGCTTCCAAGGTCCACTTAACCCCTTGCTCCTTTTTCAGCATGTTTTTCATGTTTCTAAGGAGCTCAACTAAGTTGGGTATGAACCTTCTCAAGAAATTAATCTTTCCAATGAAAGATTGAAGTTCCTTGATGTTTCGAGGATGAGAGATTTGCAATATAGCCTCGATCCTTTTTGGGTCTATCTTTATCCCCTCTTCTGAAATGATGTGCCCAAGAATTTTACCTTCTTGGAGACCGAATAGTGTTTTCTTAGGATTTAAAGATATCCCAAACTTTCTGCATTTCTCGAATACTTTTCTCAAGTGTTCTAAGTGCTCTTCATCTGTCTTGGAAAAAAAAGTGACATCATCAAGGTAAATAATGATGAAGTAGCCTAATTCTTCCGAGAATGCTATGTCCATGGCTCTCTGAAAAGTAGCACCGGCATTCATTAGACCAAAGGGCATTTTCACATACATGAAAGTGCCCCAAGGTGTAGTAAAGGCTATCTTTAATTGATCATCAGGATGAACTAAAATCTGATTGTATCCTGAATATCCATCTAGCAAAGAAATTCTTTTAGAACCAACTACCCTTTGTAAAATATGGTCCATTTTGGGTAAAGGGTAGTTGCCTTTAAATGAAGATTTTTTTAAGTCTCTAAAGTCTATACAAAGCCTAATCTCTCCTGTTTTATTCCTAACTGACACCAGATTAGACACCCACTCATAATATCTAATAGGGACAATAATACTAGCTTCATACATTTTCTTGATCTCCTTCTCAACCAAAGGTAACTGAACAGGGTTTATTTTGCACAGTTTTTGTTTAAATGGCTTTTGGTTTTCCTTGAGAGGTATCTTGTGCTGAATTATTTCAGTGTCATAGGATTTCAGATCCTCATAACTCCATGCAAAAACATCAAAAAATTCTTTAAACAACTCTATGTATTTCAGTTTAATGTGAGCTGGTAAAGTTTTAGACAGTTTTATCATCATTGGTTTTAGTTCACTACCTATATTACACTCTTCAACTTCAGTCTTGACAGGCTCCAGTTTCGGTTTCTTGGCCACATCGTTGAAATCAAACAACTCTTCTAGAGGAGCCAGACCCTTTGGAAAACTTTGATTGTTAGATTGCAAAGTTTCTCAGTCTTATGTTTCTAACTCTGTAATCATTTCTATTTTATTTTCAATTTTGTTAGATAGCAGATTTATATCGACAACCTCACGAGACTTTTCTTCTTCATCAAGTAGATTTTCTTCACTAGGGCAGTATGTTTCATAGTCTGAATCTGAACTTGGTAGTTCAAATTCATTTCTGGACTGCAGGAATTCTTATATTTGTTTGTCTCTATCAAACACTTGCCAATACTTCTCGTTATCAGGGACAGCTAGTCTGAATTTAATTTGAGTTGTACATTGTTTTGTTTTTTAAGGCGTTAGGCACGTTCTAGCAGCAAAAGCCAAACTGTGAGCCATGCTATTCTTTTGTCTTGGGACAAAAATCAGTTGGGTTTCCTCAAAAGTTTTCAATAAATCCATGACATCGTTTCGATAGGCTCTAAGTCTGGGGTGTTTAGCACTGTATTCCTCATTCACTTGCCTAATGATTAACTCTGAATCCCCAAGAAATTTTATTCTTTTGGCTCTTAATTTGTTCAACAAATGTAAGCCTAAAAGAAGAGATTCATATTCCGCTATGTTATTCGAACACTGAAAGTTTAATCTATAGGAATGGCCTTCTGTGTGATTATTTTCAATGTTGCGTATCCAGACCCCTGCACCAGCATTGCTCCTAGTGCAAGACCCGTCGAATTTCATACTCCAAAGAGGATTAGTCTCGAGTTTAATAGTTTGATTAATATCCTCTTCAACTAACGTGTTTTTGGATTTTTCTTGAATATCAGCACTTTGTTGAATTTGTTTTAATTCCTCATGTTTTTCATCGCGTTGAGGACTACTTTCTTGACCCTCAAGGTTTAAAAGCAATGGATGAATGATTTGTAGCTCAAGACCTGTGCATTGTTTGTTGTAGTTTACGGGTTCAACAAACTTTTTTGACACTTCTGTGTGGTCTTCCTCCTCCCTGTCTACCATTAAATTAGTCAAGGTCACTTGTTCATTAAATGTTTTATCAAAAAAAAGGATAAATGAATCAAGGCATGTGTTTACAGAATAAAGGGGAGATTTTTGTGGTCTCTCTTGGCTAGTAACCATGTATTGCATATGGGACTCCCTATAAAGTCCTCTAGTCTAATTGAAAATAGGGATGGTCGCATAGGTCATTTCCATCTGCATAGTTCCTTGTAACTTAGCTCCCCACGACCTTGATAACAGCATACCATATTTTGGGGGTACATCAGCCACAAAAATATCCATTACTAAACATTTCGCTGGAATTTGTGCTAAGTTAACGCAAAGGTCTTTGATTAACCCTAAACATTTCACTCTGCTTGAGTCAAAGGAGTAAATATCTTTGTAAGGTCGGGTAATTTCAAGGCCTAGGCTCTCCATTACAGCTTTGGGCATTAAATTGTGAGAGGCCCCTGAATCGTGCATAGCGTTGTGCAAAATTTTGTCATGAACATTTAAACTAACATAAAAAGGAGGAATTGGTCCCTCTTGATATCTACCCTCAATCTTAGGACCAAAAATGAGCTCTGGCTGGTCATCGTTAAGATTGACAGTGTCATTATTCTCTTCTATGTTTAAAGCCTTAAAAATTTTGGATTTATATACATTTTGGGCAGCTAATTCAGTGAGAGGAACAGAGATTTTGATTCTAGAAATTTCGTGCTCCAAACTAAAAGGCATATGATTCTTTGAAGCGCTTGTTTCAACCTTATTAACTGCCACTCTATCATCAAAATCAGTTTTCTGATTTCCTCTATTTACATTGGTTAGAATGGTTTTAACAGGAGCATTAGCTGAGGTACTAGTGCTACTAAGGTCTGCACTTTTTTTTTCCAGTACTTTGAGTGCTTTTCTCTTTACCTTTATCAGAATTAACATCCACTGTCTTATCTCTCTGTTTTGTAACTTTGGGTTTATTTACAGTGCTGTTTTGTGAAGAATTGTCAGAGGTTTTGTTGTTGGGGGTTTCCAGATTCTTTTTACTTCTAAGGTCATATTCCTTTGTAGTTTCTATGATGACATTTTCCATTTCTTGATAGTAATATTCATCCTCTGGTCTCTTATCATCATAGGGTGTGTATAGACCTTATTTCCTATTGTAATGGACTTCAAAGTCATCATTATCTACTCCCAACATATTTATATCATCTTCCTCTATTTGATCTAATGTTTCTTCAACCTCACCCACATAGTTTTGATGAAAAGGAGGGGTGATCTGTTGATCATCCTCCCTTGGTCTGTTTTGATGCTGGTTTCTCCTAAAATTATGATTTTGGTTCTGATTTCTGTTTTGAGGAGCTGTTTGGTTTTGACTTTCTTGAGCTCTCTCAAATATGCTCATCTTTTTCATCATCTCCTCCATCATTATTTCCATATTTGAGCTGGAAGTGGAAGGTGTAGATTCCTCTCTAAAGGAAACTCTCTTCTCATTTTTCATTCTTTCTCTTTTCTCCATTAAGTTAACTTCCACAGCAAGAGCCCCTTTTTGCATATCTTCAAGGGTTAAAGGGTCTCTCTCTCTCAACTAATAGGCCATCTCAGGATCAAATCCTTCAGGAAACTTGTTCAAGGCTGAGCCTTGTGGAGTTTTTAGGTCTAGGGGAAGAGCGTTATATACACTGTTAAACCTGGTGCAATAGGCTTGTACACTTTCCCCAGCGTTTCTTTGGAGATTTTTATAATCAGAAAGTATTTGGAGAGGGTTTTTTCTCACTTCACATTTGTTTAAGAATATCTGATGGAAGGCTTGGAGATCATTAACACTATGAGGGGTTAATCCTTTGAACCATTTTCTTACTTCTTCCCCTAAACTCTGAGCAAATAGTCTAAGTTTGACAGTTTCATCATCAATTTCATTTCTGTCAAAGTAGTCATTCATCTTATCCACATGTTGTGAAGTAGTAATTGCATTACTGGCATCTTACAATGGTATCTTGGACTGATATTCTTGTGGAAGATTGACTAATGGTAAAGGAAGGACCAACGGGGCATACCATGTTGCCATGATAGGAGGTGGAGGTGGAAAAAGTGGGGGTTTTACAAGTGGTGGATTTACAAGAGGGAAGGTGGGCTAGAATGTAGTGGTTTGGACAGTGGATGTATGAAGAATAGATGTGGATGGAACAACACTAGATTGTTGAGATGATCTTGGATAAGAGACACCTAAATTGTAAAGGAAATGTAAATCAGGTGGTGTTGTTTCTCTTCTACCAGGATGTTCACTTCGTTCTGGGGATGAAAGTTAAGACTCTGAATCTAGCTAATCTAAATCATCAAGTGACCGAGTTCTAAATGGGTTTCTTAAGTCAACTTGTGATTGTTGTAGAGCTGCAAGGTTTTCAGGAACAAAATTAGCTCTAAAGGGTGATCTGAAAACAGTTGAAGATTTAAACTCAGGAGACTTCCTAAGAATTTTTTCAGGGTTATCAACTATCTCAAGAGGGTTTGGGTCAAGATAGGCTCTAGTATGAATCTTTCTAGGAGCCAATATGTTGTATTTTTCAGACCCAACTAAACAAAAAAAATTTAACCAGATATAACAATCTTTAAGAGGTTAACTAATCTTTAATCATGAAAAATTTAATCCTAAATTACTCTAACTGAGTTTATATGATGTTATGATGATAATGGGTCTTCCCAGTGGAGTCTTAAGGTCTTTTTAGGATTGTGGAGTCACTAGTTGGAAATTTTTAGCTCTTTTGGAGGTAAAAGGTTTTATGGTCCACCACCATGTTTATTTGAATACCAATCTGAAATATTTTTTGGTTTTCTGAGTTATTTCAGTCCTATGGGTTCTAAGAGTGTCCTAAATCTATTTCAACACTTACCTACAGTGATGAGACAAATAAAGTTTTACTCTTATGGCTAAGCTAGCCGTTCATTCAAGGTTTGATAAGTTCTTATGAGAATCCTAAGGTTCCTTAGTTTGTCACTGATTCAAACAAGGTTTATCATGATTACCATTTGCTTGGTAGTGCTTGAAGAGGCTACTTGTACTCAATACACAATTTTCTTGAATCAAAGGGTTTTCTTGAGTCCTAAGATGTACTTAGACTGTCATTCACTCAGAATCCCCAGTGGAGTCGCCAGAAATGTTAGCTCCCCATAATTCCAGCAGATTGGTGAGACCAGAACTACAGAGAGGACACTTGAACCACTTTAGGATTCTAGGATCTAGCCCTCCTGAATCCAGAGAGGGATCCCTCTATAAGTGCAAAGATTGATTTATCTTTAAAGATTTTATGGTATGATATTAGGCTAGTTATTAAGAGCAAGGGTTTTTGTTTTTTGGATGGTTGAGCATGATTTTTAGTTGAGTGGAAAGTCCTAAAATGAAAGAGTTTCAAAGGTATGAATTTGCAAGCAATCAGGACAAGCTTTGGCTGATTGGATAGATATAACGTCGGTTTTTAGTCCGTTGGGCTATGGAGTCATAAAAGGGTTTAATTGTGCAACAATTTCAAGAGTGGTCCAAGGAGAAAGTCATCTATATCACAAGATCATTGAGATTAAATGATGGAATGGAAACAATAAAAGTGTTGAAGGGGTGGAAATAGAAAATAATTTCAACTAGGATTTATCAGTCTCTCCAAACAAGAAAAGCCTTTTAAGTAACTGTTTAAAACAAACTAAAGGGAAGGGCTAACCATAGAATTCTTTGGACAAGTTCGTATTAAAGCTAACTCAACAAAAAAACAATCCAGTAATCCAAATAATTACTTTCAGAAGGGATGAAAACAGATAAGAAAAACGAAGTGCAGCCTAATATCAGATAATATACTTTTAAATATAAACTGCTTTCGGCATACTCTTATGGAAACTTTCAGAATTACCTTTGGAGAAAGAAGCTAGAAAACAGGGCACACAGTCGCTTTTCTAGTCTATCTTTACTGAGCATATAATGAAAATAACATTCAAGAACAATGTTTAAAGTAAACAGTAGGACGAGGGAACGCCAACATTCCTAACTGCTTGGACAATATTGAATCATTCTTAAATACACAATTTGGAGGAAAACATTGAGATAAAGCTTATCAGTTAGAGAAGGGTACTGTAAACAATAAATCCTAACTCTATGCTTGCTATTCTTTATCAGAGAATAATGGAAAAAATGGCATACATGAAAGGAAAAAAATAACACAGAAAGAAGCACTTCACCAGTGATATAGACCAAGATCCCAAGAATCAGCTTGTATATTGATGTCAATCCAGTTACATTCTTCAAGTCCAATGTTTCAGTTCAGCAATCATCTTCACTTCTCAGCCTAACTTATTTGATTTCAAACAGAGCTTCAAGAGCCTCTGAACACTATTTACATGTAAGAAGTTTCGAGCACAAGTGTATTTCAAAGTTCTGCAACCAACCCTTTACAATGAGCTCCTCAAGAAGATTTTATAGGAAAATGAGGAGGTTGAAGAGAGAAAAGATCTATGGGTTCAATTAATACAGTTTTAATGCTTCTCGACCTTTGAGGGGCTCAATGGAGAAGATTACAGATATTTCCTCTCTATCAATTTTTTTACATTAAGTATCAAGCTTGCTGGGGAGATTTTGTTGACTTTAAGGCTCTGTGTCATCGTTGTAATAACTCTGCTGATATTTTTGCAATAATTCTCTTTGGCTTGGAATAACTGTTCGGCTGTATTAAGGCAGATATGCTCTGTTCTGGTAATAACTCGACCTCTTTTGAATACTTTGAGGCTACAGGTGGCCTTTGGTGGCTGATGAGGAATCAATTATCCTTTGATGTGGCAGTGGAGGCTCCTCGGATTGTTGAATTGCTTTGTCCTTCTTTAAACAGTGTTAATTTGTTTTAACTCTATGTGTTAGGCCTAATTCAGCCTAATTTCTTGTCTTCTATTCTTCAAATTGTTTTTAATTGAGTGGATTAGGATTTTGATTGTCAATCTTAGGCGTAATCCCTCAAAATTGTGTTTAACAAATCTTCAAACATGTTTCTGCTGCGGTTGGATCCTTTCACACTGATACTCTTTGTTTTAATTAGATTTGTTGTGTATTATTGATGTGAAAATGTTTACAGGGGCTTTTATAATGTTTTCAACGTTCATGAGGCACCAGAAAATGCTGATGGAAAACCCCGTGGAACAATCCCTTTAATGAATAAAGGCTTGGGGGATCGTCATCCCTGGCCTTTGTTTTTCTTTTAACATAATGGAAAAAAAACCATTGAAACCTACACAATACAAGAAAAATTAGAAAAATCCTGTGTAATTGGGTCAGACTACTTTGGAGGCTTAGGTTTAGAGCGTGGTTGTTGGATGAAAGCATCCAACGGTGAAGATTGCGCGCTGAGGTTCAAAGGGAAGCGGTTGATGAAATGGTGTGGAGGATTAAGTCTGGGTCGTTGATCTTTGTTGATCGACGGTCGAGATCAATCGTGGAAATATAAAGTGAATGGGTCACTTTATCGCGAAATGGAAGAAATACAAAGGAAATGAGTGAAAAATCCTTTGGCAGAGGAAAATGTATTAAGAGGAAATTTTGGGTTTCCCAGATGATTGTAGGCCGTTGGATCAGATTAGCCCAAGGAGATCAACGATGAAGGTTGATCTAAGAATTCCTTTGGAGGATGGGTGGAGGGCGATGAAGAAATGCGAGATCGAATGCTGGTCGTTGATCTACAGAGATCAACGGCAGGGAATGAGCGCGATGGCACGCAATTTAAATGGGGAAAGAGGTTTCGGGTGGAGAAATAGCTGGTTTCGCGCAAGAAAAGGGGGGAAGGGCGGTTTTCACTTTTCGAACGCGATATGCGTCAGATCCCGACACGTGGAATTTCAAAACCACCCATATCGAGTGATTTTGGAAAATTAACGTTCAGGCTTAAATCTGTGTGAAACTGCGCTGGCCGTTGGATCTGGGGCGTCAGATCGAACGGCTGAGAGAGAACACAATATCGATGAGATGCAAGGACGGAAAGAGGTGGTGGCAGGGAAAGCGTCTTCAATCTTGACCATTAGATCAAGAAATGAATGGCAGAGATCAAATCTGGGATGGGTAGGACCCAAAGGAGTCAGGCCTATCGCGCTTATTATGAGTCGTTGGATGAAACAGATCAACGGCCAAGATTTAATCTCAAGGTTAATGTTATAAAATATGAGGCGGATAAAGGGTTAGTGTGGGTCGTTGATCTGTAGAGATCAATGACGAATATTTCCCCAAAAAACATTATAAAGCGGGGTTCATGATTTTAACAAAGGTTGGGAGGATTGATTTGGACCGTCAGATTAAGAAGAATGGATGGCCCAGATGCAATCGGAGGATTGCGATCGGTGGGGGCAAAATGTAAATAGCTCTGATGCAATTAGATGTGGACCGTTGATCTGGGGGCTAGATCGACGGCTGGAAATGAATCGGAGGAGGTCAAGGCGGGGGAAAGGCTTGTGAAACAAAACAATGTGGGTCGTCAGATCTAGATCTGGCGGGGGAGATCAACGGTGGAGGATCCATCGAGAGAGGCCAATCGGAGGGGGAAAATAAAATATTACAACGCGCCTAATGGAAGTCTCCGATGCGAGATTCCGAAGGCCGTTGATTGGTTTTGAATCAACGGTGGAGGTTCGGCACGACCAATGAACGGCAGGTCACGTTATATTTATGAAAAATGGGTTTTTAAATAAAATACAAAGGAAAATGCGTTCGGGGAGGGTTTATTTATAATTTTAAGCACCCGATTGTGGGTTTTTTGGATATATGAAAAAGATAAAGGGACCGGGGTTTATATGCAAAAAGGGCCAATCGGCATCAAAACTTTTATAAAACAAAAGACATGCGCCCATCACAAATGCCCCGATGCGATAAGCACTTTTGGACTTAGCACTTGGTTCTAGCGCATGGGTATATGGTGGGAAAGTGGTTTAGGGCTTAGCCCAAAGGGGCATAGGCCTGTAATGAAAAAAGGTTGTTTTTCATGATTTTTTCAAGGATTTTCAATGGATTTGGGGGTTTCGGTAAGGTCTAAAAAGGAGCTTTAAACCTTAAAAAAGGGGATTTATGAATGGAAGAAGGGAAATAATGAAAAATAGAGGAACTTTTATGGGAAAAAGGGGATAAAAATGGAGGTTAATTTTAAGTGAAAGGAGGGGTAAAATAAGGGGAAAAATGGAGTTTTTTGCAGCAGTCTTTTCTTCAGGAAAACAACAGAATTTCAAAGTCTAAAAGGGAAACAATAGTGAAGATTAACCAAAGGATAAGATATCTTCAGAAAAATTTAAGAACTAACAATTTTGCAATAAAACTTGTTTCTTGAAGGCTTCAAAAATGATTTAGCCATCATTTGATATGACAAATTTTATAGGTGGCTAACAGGTACTACCTAAATCAATCAACACTATTACATTTTTATTCTTGATATGTCCTTCTATCTTGAGAGTTTGAGGAGTGGTAATTCCTCCCAATGAATTACATGATATGGTCGGACTCATTTCTTCCTCTTCTAGGGTTGGTTCCTGGTGTATATCCTCTTCTTGTTCATTTTCTTCCTCTTCACAATATATGTAAAATAATTTCTTCTCAGCACACTTATGACCTTTAGTGTATTTTCTACCACAACTGTAGCAAAGCCCTTTTTCTCTTTTTTCTTCCAATTGTTGTGGTGTCAACCTTGTAGGTTGTGGAAATCTAGGGGTAGCAACACTTCCTTCTTTATAGAGGTGAGTGGTAGGCTTCCTTGTCACCATAATTTTACATTCAATTTTTCTTGCCAACCTGAATGCCTTCTCCAATGAATCAGGTTCCAAAACGTGAACTTCATGTTGGATGTTATCCTTTAAAGTACCTATGAAGAGATCAATGATGTGTTCCTTTGGAATATTAGTTACCCTTATATTCAATTTTTGGAAGTCCTCAATGTGCTCCCCCACTAAACCCTTTTGTTTGAGATTTATCAATTGGCTAAAGAAGGTGTTGTTCTTTGTATCCTCATAATGTGCTATAATTTCCTCCGTAAAAATTGGCCAAGTGAAAATTTTTTTACGGGAGAAAATCCATCGATACCATATAAATGTATTATTTTCTAAATGCAAAGTTGCAATACGTACCTTTTGTGTGTTTTTCACATTATGGAGGTCAAAATATTGCTCCATCTATAGTATCCATGTTACAGGATCCTTTCCATCAAACTTCCTCATATCCATTTTTGGAATATGGTGGTTCTTCTCACCAAAATTAGAGTTTATGAAATCACGATTAACTTTTATTTTGTTCACATCATGAGTTTCCTCTACTATCTTTTCACCATTAGGAAACATTTCTTGTATCAACTTTGTCAAACCTTCCATGTATGCTTTTAGATCATTCTTCATTTTTTCCATTTTTTCATCGATCTTAGCTTCCATGTCATCCATCTTAGATTCCATGCCAACTTCCATGCCATCTCTCTTAGATTCCACACCTTTCTTCAAAACTTCCATGTCATTTTATGTTGCTCTTTGCGAGAGAGAAATTTTTTGCAATTGCTCTTGTAATTTTGATATGTCATGTTGCCATTCTTTGTCTTCATGAGTCATAGTAGAACCTTCTAAAGGCTTAATGGATGTTTAATTCTTTTTAGGGGCCATTTTAGAAACCAATACTGATATCTATTCTACAATATGCCCTTCAAATCAATTCAACTTGATTCTTCAAACAAGACTTATGCAATTCGGAAAAAAAATACACACCTTTTACTTGCTTTTGTAGAGCTCTATATTGAAATTGAATTATATCTATAATTGAAGATCCTCAATATCTGAAATTTGGCCCTGTAGTAGTCCTCTGAAGCTTCTTTCAAATGCCACAGGTCTAACTTGATTTGGATTCTTCAAGGCAAAGTTATGTCCAATGTCCCACGATGACCTAATTATGGACTGGTTCAGTAGAGCGAACTTGTACGACTTGCCACGTGTCACTGTTTGCTCCTTTGGTTCTGAAATTTATAGACAGAAAAATAATTCCGTGTACTTCTAGCCACATTTTACAGAATTATAATCCAATTCTCAGAAAGAGAGTTATGAATATTTTCCTGTGATCACCTCTTTACAATGAAATTACGGAGCCTGAAAAATACCTAACTTCCACAGATCATATCTATGAAAAAATTGCGAAACAAGCTCTAAAATTTTGTGACGATGTTCCTCAGGATCTTGGCTTCGCACTCTAACAATTTCAGCTTCTGAACCTTCGTAGAAAAAAAGTTATAGCGAATATTCCGCGATGACCTGTTTAAGTGAAATTCAAGAGCCTGCAAAAATACCTAGCTTCCACAGATCATATCTCCGAAAATATTGTGAACCAAGCTCTGAAATTTTGTGACAATGTTCCTCAGGATTTCGGCTTTGCACTCTAGAAATTTCAGCTTCTGAACCTTCATATAAAAAAATTTATAGCGCAAATGCCACGATGCCCTATTTGGAGCAGAGAAACCCTAGAATCCAAAGCTCTAATACCAAATGTTGTGAAACCAGCTCCAAAAATAGAAGAAAAGAGATATCAATGCCTTAGAAATAAGCCACTTCGAGGAGGCAATCTCAAATACATGACATGAATGAAAACTTATTGGATGATTCAAATTACAAAACCTCCTTTCTATATATAGGAGTCCATGGGGCCACAATGTAATCCTGGTGGGGCCACAATGTAATCCTAGCCGACCTAACAATAATATTTTAAGGGCACAATAATAACAATATGGGGGTTACAGGGGTACAATAATAACAATAAGGGGGTTACACCAACAACAATAAGGGACTATACTAGTAATATAGGGACCTAACAACCTATCAGAACATAGAGCCTCTGTTTGTTTGCTCTTCTTGGCCCTGTGCATTGCTTCACTTATGCTTTTTGCCTCCTTGGTTTATTTTGGTTTTCTTGATTTCTTGAACTTGTTTTGTTGCGAATATTGAAGAATATTTTTTGTGTTTTTTGAGTTGTTGTTCGTTGCAAGATTTTTCTACTGTGCCAAATCAATTGATTGGGTTTTTTGGTTCTTTTTGCTGATTTAAGTCTTGCTACGAGAGTAGCACAGTTGGCTTGAGAACTTTTGAAGCCTTTGTTGAAACTCATTTGGCTTGATTCCGGTTCTTGGGTAGTTTTTGTTTATTCTTGAAATATCTTTTCTTCCATTATAAGTAAAAAATCCCAAAAAAAAATTGTGTATCTTTTGCTTTCTGTTTGTTTTTACGGTTTCATTGCATATTTTGAAGCTTTTTGATTGATTTCTAGTCCTTGGTTCTTGGTTTGATTGCGAAGGAAGTTTTCTTTTGCTTTCACTCTTTTGTATCAAGTGCATTTTTGGCATTCTTATGCATAGGAATTCTTTTTGGAACTGGCCTTGTTTTCTGTCAAAAGTGATCGAACCATTGTATTGCTAGAAGCTCTTTTTTGCTTCTTTAGAATTAACATCTTAGGATTTGCATGTCATTGGTAGTTTGCATTAAGAGCATTTGAGAATTTTAGTTTTTTTCGTAACTTTCTTAATTATGTGAAGTGTGAGTGTCTGAAAAGAAAAAACAAAAGTTTTTTGCTTATTAGTTTCGTAGAACCCAAGTAGAAATCACTTTGCATCGAAAGGAAATCGTTGCATTTGCATATAACTAGGTTTTCATTGATTTATTTTGCGTCATAAAACACCATCAATTTCACTTCTGTGTACCCTTTACTTAAGTAACAGCTAATTTAAAACAAGCGATCTAATTAAAAGCAACTAGAAGTTTTTGTGTTATTTCATTAATCATACACCAACTAGCTGTAGAAATTATATGCACTAAGCATGCATATATCAAAGATCCACCTGATCTCACACTATTTAACTTTATGAAAGATATAGAATCTATTCCACTTGTTAATCTTTTATGGAAAAATTAATTGCACACACATGTGAAGCATAAACAAAAAAATATTCAATCGCACATAACACATTTTTTAACCGGGAAAGCCTGAAGCTGAAAACCCCAACTATATATTATGTAACATGGAGATCATATGACAATATCATACAAACATACAAAGCTTATCACAAGCTCTCATTATAGTACAATCGTCATACACTAATGAGGCCCAATATTGCAAATCCATGCACCAATCTTTTCCACCTGCTAGCTTGCCTCCACTGTGCAATCTCTGATGAAGAATAGCTCTGAATGAATTCGAATTACCCTTTCTTGCACTGCGAAATCCTCATTGGCATCTCCAATATGTTTTGGATGAAATCAATGCATCACTACAGTCACAACAGATAGTATATCTTTCCCTTTCACCCATCTCTCCACTGGTCTCCACTGAAATTGCCATGCACTGTAGTTAACTGTTGTATTGTTCAGTTGATTAATGAGTTATTATTTATGAATTAATTAACTAATTAATTCACTCCACTCTCACTAATTCTTCTCAAATCATTTGAACTAGATATGACAAAGTATATTCATTCTTGAGGTATTGATTATATTGAATAAACTCCATAGCATTCCAACACCAGCTGTAATGTGCCTTCTACCACTTGGTTCTAGCGAGTCTCCATGCATTAGCTCCAGTAAACCCTCAGGAATAACATAATTCCTTCTGTCAGCTGCTGTGCCACATCTGTGCATTGAACTGAAGTGCTCCAAGAGAATAAGTTGTTGTTTAAAGTCTGACTATTATTAAGAGCTAATAATAATCAGCATGCATCTATTTTTAGATTGACGATCTATAAATAGACTTCACCCAATATTATAAAAATAGAATTTCATCTATTTTTCCAACTTGACCAACCATCCACAAATAGCATCCTGCAACTTCTGAAATATGATCATCATGTCTAAAAATAGACATAGTCTAAAAATAGATTTGCACCAAAAATAGCCTGCGGGCCCACTTAGTGAAGGCGACTCTTTTCACTAAGCTCATCATCTTGTTGAATCTCAACACTCCCTCTCAACAAGATAGGGATTATCCTTCACCCCGATCCACACGCGCCTCTGGTAAAATCATTTGCTCACAGTGGCGCTTATTCTGAAAATAATACGCATCTGATCCCCTCCAGTAGATATGCTGACTCAACATGATCTTCCGCTGCACACAATATCTGATATGATGATACCAGATGTCAATATGTATAGATCTATCATGAAACACGGGATTAACCTAGAGTTTAATGCAACTTTGATTATCACAATGAATCACCGTGGGATCTAAATGTGAACCGAACAAACCAACCAGAATCTTCCTCATCCAGATAGCCTCACATGCAGCTAAACTTGCTGCCATGTAATACATGCTGCCCTTCCAGACGGAGTGCACGATCTTGTTTCTGTTGTACAAAGCATCATAGATATGATATATGAAAATCCCTCGATGTGCTCTTTCTTTACTGTTGGGATTCACGCTTGTCTGCATATGAAGCCATACACCTTCACCTCATCCATGCAGCCATTACTTTGCAGCATACTGGTCAGCCTTTTGATATATCTCAGACATAACTCCACCACCTTCCAAAACAGCTTGTTAGGCTTCACCATTGCTTGTGAAAGCTAGTTCAACGCATAGCATATGTCTGGTCTTGTATTGACTAAATACATGAGCGAACCCACCAACTGTCGATAAACAGTGGCATCCACTACCTCTGCCGATGTAGCATCCTCTTTCTTCCAATTTCCTAGAAGAGGAGTGTCGATAGGCTTGCAGCCTTGCATGTGAAACTTCTCCAGTATCTCCCGGGCATACTTGCCTTGAGACACAAACAGTTCACCTTCCCGCTACCATATTTCCAATCCAAGGAAATAATGAAGGAGGCCCAAATCCTTCATCTCAAACTCCTTTGCAAGATCAGCCTTGCATGATTGTATCAACTGCTCATCACCTTTTAGTATCAAATCATCAACATAAAGTACAATGATCAAAATCTTACCCTCAACCACAATCTAGTACAGGTTTTCATCCGCCTCACTCTTGGTGAAGCCAAGTCCAGTGAAATAGCTGTCGATCCGAGTGTACCAAGCATGGGGTGCTTGTTTCATCCCATACAACACTCTTTTGAGCCTGCACACATGCGACTCGCTGCTGAAGATCTCAAATCCTTCAGGCTGCTCAATGTACACCTCTTCCTTAATGATCCCATTAAGGAACTTAGTCTTCACATCCATCTGATGAATGTGCCAACCCATCTGCATTGAGAGATCAAGGATGGTCCGTATAGAAGAATACTATGCGACAGGTGCAAAGGTTTATTCATAGTCAATCCCATCAATCTGTGAGAAGCCCCGGGGAAAAAATATTTCCTTGTACTTCTCGATGCTCCCATTAGCAGCTTACTTTACCTTGTAGATCCATCTTAATCCTACAATTGATTTTCCCACCAGCCTTGGAACAATCTCCCAAGCATTGTTTCTGACAATGGAGTCATACTCCTCCACCATGGCATCTACCCATGTGGGCTCCTGCACTGCTTCTTCAAAAGAAGATGGCTCTGTCACAATACACTTGCTCACAAGGGCCATGTATCCAGTATATCGGTTAGGTGTCTGTCTCTATCTGCGTTGTGATGTAGGGACTCCTACATTCTATGCCGCATCCACCTTCAGTCTCTCGGCTTCTGTGGTACGCTTTATGCCTTGTCTGATGTTTGGTTCTGCATGAGTGGACTCTTCCACTCCATGAATCTCCTCCTGTGGCTGATCCACATCCAGAGGCTCATCTTTGGGAACAAGAAGTTCCTCCTCCGCATGCAAGTGTAGCTCCCTCTCAAGTGACAACTTCATGGCTTTCACCTCATTGAATTTTATATCCCGTCGCATAACCTTCATCCAACTGTTTGGAAAATACACACGATAGTTATGGGGTGTTTCTGTGTACCCAACAAATATCCCAACTTCTGCAGTCGAATCTAGCTTCTTCCCGGCGTCCTTCGTCACATGAATGTAAACAGGTAAGCCAAAAATCTTCAAATGAGAAAGATCAGGCTTCTTACTAGTAAAAAATTCCTCGGGTGTACTCATGCCAAGTACTCTATGAGGACAATGGTTTTGCACATAAACCGTAGTGTTGCATGCTTCTGCCCACAAGTGCATTGGTAGGCCCTGATCATGCAACATCGCTCGTGTAGCACCCACGATTGTTCTGTTCTTTCTCTCCGCGACCCCATTCTGCTGTGGGTTATGAGGCACTATGAGTTCTCTTCGAATTCCTTCTTTGCTAAAGAAGTCTTTGAATTCACCAGAGATGTATTCACCGCCATTATCGCTCCTTAGAGCTTTCACCTGCTTCCCGACTCCTTCTCCACCAATGCCTTGAACTCACAGAACTTTTATAACATTTAACTCTTCTTCTGCATGAAGAAGATCCATCATCTACAAGAAAATTCATCAATAAATATCACATAATACCTGTGTTTCTCTGTTGAAGCAACCGATAATGGTCCACACATGTCTGTGTGAATTCTCTCCAAGATCACCGAAGCACAGTTCTCCTTCTCATGAAAGGTGGTCTTCACAAAATTACCCATTGTACATCCTTTGCAATGATCTGACTATGCAAGAGTACCCTTGGGAAGTCCGGTAGAAATTTGCTGCAAAATTTTCAAAGCGCCATGGTGAAGATGGCCCAATCTCCTATGTCATAATTCGCCCTCATCCCGGCTCACCACTTCTTATGCTTTATCTACCATTGTAGCATAGCCATCTACCTCTAGTTTGTAGAGATTCTTAATTTGAACCCCTATCTTCTTGTTTTGACCCGTTGTTTTATGTCGAAGGAAAGCTTTTCCTTCACTGAAAACAACATTATAACCCCTGTCTTCCAGCATTGCGATTGAGACCAAGTTCTTCTTCAGACCTAGAAAATGCATGACATTCTTCAACAAGAATGGTTTACCAGAATCCCTCTCAAAGGTAATGGTCCCAATGCCAGTCACACTGTACTGACCATCATCGCCCATCTCTATATGCATCTGGAGGTCCTTCTCCTCCAAGTCACTAAACAACTCTTTGTATCCCGTCATATGGAAAGACGCACCATTGTCAAGATACCACACCGATCCCATGCAGCTTGAAACCAAGCATGCAATCAAGGAAAAATCCAGCTCAAATTGTGAGGCTAAGGCCTCTCCTGCTGCAGATCTAGCAGCCTTCTTATTCTTCTTCTTCTGTGGACAGTTAGTGGCGAAATTTCCATGCTCGTGACAGTGAAAACACTTCACTTTGGACAAATCTTGCTTATTGCCTTTCGCACCAGATTTAGAAGGGTTTTTCTTCCCCTTCCCTTTCCTTTCTTTGGCAGCCAAAGCGCAATTCTCTTCATCTTCATTCTTTGTTGAAGATCCATCCCTAGTACTCCACCTTATCTCCTCCTGCACAAGATCTGACCAAAGTCGCTCCCATCCTGGCAGTTTCTCCTGTCCATTGACAGAGTCTTCGTAGCTATGCCAACTCTTTGGAAGCCCAAGGAGAGCCAAGATCACCAATTCTTCTTCATCAACAATAACCCCCACACTTCCCAGTTCATCCTTGCAATGGACAAACTTCGTGAGGTATTTTGGAATACTTTCGCCTTTCTCCATTTTTATTTTTCTAAGCTTGTCTTTAAGTGCCAACTTCCTCTGGTCACTTCTACTTTGGAACAAGTCTGTCAAAGCCTTCCACATTAAGAATGGAGTGGCTTTCCCGTGAAGGCTAGACACAATGTGGTCCTTCACACCTTCCAAAAAAATCCTCCTCATCTTTGCAGTCTTCTTTTGCCATGCATCAAGTAATGCAGCTTCGCTAGATCCCGGCTTAGGAACATCGCTATCGATGAACTCCTTTAGCCCATTATCCTCCAGCACCACCTCCATCCTATCCTTCCATGCTATGTAATTCGAGCTCCCATCAAGGGCATACTCCAATCTCAATCTTTGAAAGACATTTCAATGTATACTTGATTTCTGCACCAAGAATCTTCTGTAGCAAATTCGAATTGTCCACCAGCACAAACTCACTTCACAATTGCAATCTTCAATCAACAATGCTATGATACCATGTAGAAATTATATGCACTAAGCATGAATATTTCCAAGATCCATCTGATCTCACACTATTTAAATTTATGCAAGATACTGAATCTATTCCACTTGTTAATCTTTTGCGGAAAAATTAATTGCACACACATGTGAAGCATAAACAAAAAAATATTCAATCACACATAACATATTTTTTAACCGGGAAAGCCTGAAGTTGAAAACCCCAACTATATATTATGTAACATGGAGATCATATGAAAATCTCATACAAACATACAAAGCCAATCACAAGCTCTTAGTACAGTACAATCTTCATACACTAATCAGGCCCAATCTTGAAAATCCATGCACCGATCTTTGCTACCTGCTAGCCTGCCTCCACTATGCAATCTCTGATGAAGAATAGCTCTGAATGAATTTGAATTAACCTTGCTTGCACTACACAATCCTAATTGGCATCGCCAATATGTTTTGGATGCAATCAATGCATCACTATAGTCACAACATATAGTCTATCTTTCCCTTTCACCTATCTCTCCACTGGTCTCCACTAAAATTGCCATGCATTATAGTTAGCTATAGTTTATTGTTCAGTTGATTAATGAGTTATTATTTATGAATTAATTAACTAATTAATTCACTCCACTCTCACTAGTGTATCAATCATTTAGACTAGATACAACTAGCTCAACTGAGTCTAATTGAGTTAAACTAAATACAACTCCATAACTACTTCTTCCAACTGTGTCATAACTCTACCACTTGAGTTCTAACTGAATCCTCCATGCAATAGCTCTAGTAAACCCTCAGGAATAGCGTAATTCCTTCTGTCAACTGCTGTGCCACATCTGTGCACTGAACTAAAGTGCTCTAAGAGAATAAGTTGCTATTTAGAGTCTGATTATTATTAACAGCTAATAATAATCGACATGCATCTATTTTTATATGACGATCTATAAATAGACTTTTCCCAATATTCTAAAAATAGAATTTCATCTATTTTTCCAACTTGATCAACCATCCACAAATAGCATCCTGCAACTTCTGAAATATGATCGACATGTCTAAAAATATACTTGCGCCAAAAATAGCCTGCGGGCCCACTTAGTGAAGGCGACTCTTTTCACTAAGCTCATCATCTTATTGGATTAGGTGAGTGGAGAGTTAACTCTCCAATGATGCTCAAATTATTAAACATAGAAATTTTATTAATGAGTGAAATCCAACACCGTTAAGTGGACTAGGAAAGCTCTCCTCTAGAGAGTCAAGCGCGAGGGATAGTGCAGGCAGAGAAGAGAGATACCCCCTCTCCTATTTGTTGAATATTGACCTAAGACCATTCCACCCAGCTGTCGATACAGATTGGTGCCCATAGTTGACTATCCTAGGGACCACATAAGTGACTGCGGGGGGGAATACCCGTGGTACCAGAGACAAACATTGCATCACTTCCATCAGTACTTCTAGAGGGTGCCCTTGAGAAGCTTGGGGACTTGCACCAGTAAACGCTGTTGTTAGGAGGTCAGCGTAATTGTTTCTGCTACCTTCGCTAGAAGGCCTGGGGCGTAATTACCCAGAATATTTTTGGAAGGTCCTATTATTTCATTGTCTTGTATTTTGGTGTCCGGTATTCATCACCCATAGCGGAAATACTTGAGAGCTGCTTGCCTGGCTGTATCTTAGGAAATTTTTAGAGTGTTCTCTTTTCTCCTAGATTGCTTAGCTTCATATATTTTTTGAGTATAAATTTAATCTCTGAAAGTGGCTAACCGATCGCCTCGAAGATCGAGGAGGCTTCGTGGGTTGTCTCCCGCGAGTGTCGAGCCTTCTTCAAGAAGGCGTAGGAGTAATTTGGAGGGTGATTTTCACTCGGTGCTTTCGAACGCAGCGGAGAGAGATCCTCCGTTGGGGCTTGAAGTTTCTGTGGTTGGTTCTGGTGTCAGTGTCAGTATAGAGAGGAGTGCTCCACTCATCTTTAGAGTTCTATTTCCAGCATAAGAAGTAAAAATAGAGGAAGTCCCTCAACCTATTGAATCTCTTCCATCTCCTCTTCCTACTACTTATCCTTACATTATTTAGTACATCGGACCCGAGTCTCGGAGACTAGATAGTCTTTTTCCATCATATTCATTTCTTTCGATGGCCACGACTAGGAACATAGTTTCGACTGTGAACACTGCAAGTGTTCAGACTCCTATTTCAGTTGAAAGAGGAGGCACTATTGCTATATCTATGATCACTTCTAGTGCTTCTATGTTTGGCTCTAGAAACACCCAAGCACATACTTCTCAATCTAGTCCCTTTTCATATGGAATGCCCACTAGTGGAATTCCTTCTTTCTCATTTTCTGCAGTTTCAGCTGTCTCCTCACCCATTCCTTCTATGGCTAGTGGGTTAGCTTCATTTCAAGGGTTCCCCTTTGGAAGTCAGCACATCCCTCATTCAGCCCCTTCCTTAGGATCTTTACCTTTTACCTCTTAGGCTCAAGGTTTCAATACTTTTTCGTGAGGTCAAAATTCTAATGCCTTTACAGGATAGAACTCTATCTTTACAGCGTTAGGAGCAGGGAATCAGTTTCTCGCTGGTCAGCAAGGGAATGTTCCTTTTCCTTCATCAAGTACTTCTCAGGCTTTTTCTCCGTTTGCAAATTATTGGAACCCTTACTAAGGGGTTTCCTTTTCATTCACTACCTTGGTTGGAGGGAATGGTCTTGTGTATAGTAACTCTATGTTGGGGGGGGGGGGGTACTTCTCCAAATTACTAGTCCTGAAAGTTTCTTCTTATTTATTCTCCTACAAACAATATCGGCAACTGAAGACATAAAGAAATAGGTTATTCTTTTCAAAATGTGGAAATCCTTCGTAAGAATTTGAATAAACTTGTTAGAAGTGTCCATAAGTTATCTAATCACACACTATTTGAGCTTCATGCATAATACATAACCTCTTCTACTATTGATCATCAATTTGCAGAATTAAAACAATCGCATGCGCACATTAAAACCATAAACAATCACACATATAAACACAGTATTTATGGGAAATCTTAAAGCTAAAAAACCAAAACTATCTATATATTATAATGATAGAGATCATGTAACAATCATAGTACAAAATCCTCACAAGCTCTCAGCACTATCTCCAATTTTTACACACTACACAAGCTCAGATCATACAAAACACTTGCTCCAATCTGCTCCACCTGTTAGCCAGCCTCTACTGCACAATCCAATATGGATAATCATGAGATAAAGGTTCAAATCCCACCAGTATGTAATGCGCAATCCTCATTGGATTCTCAGTCAATGTGTGTGCAAATCTCATGCACCAGTATAGTCACAACTGATAGTCACACTGCTCTTTCACCTACCTCTTCACTAGTCTCCACTGAAACTGTCCATGCACTGAAGTTAACTGATGTTTCTTTAGTTGATTAATGAGTTATTAATTAGTGAATTAATTAATAATTAATTCACACCACTCTCACTAATTGTATCAATCAGTTAGACTAGATACAACTAGCTCAACTGATTCTAACTGAGTTAAACTGAATACAACTCCACCAACTACTTCTACAACTCCACCAAACTTTGTCACATGAGTTCTAACTGAAGTCCTGATGCATTAGCTCCAATAAACCCTCAGGAATAGCGTAATTCCTTTTTTTAGTTGTTGTTTCACATCTGTGCACTTAACTGAAGTGCTCCAAGATAATGTTTAGAGTCCAAATATTATTAAGAGCTAATAATATTCGACATATCTATTTTTAGACTGGCAATCTAAAAATAGATTCCGCCCAGTATGTCTAAAAATAGAAGTCCATATATTTATTCTGACTTGACCAACCATCGACAAATAGCATCCTGCAACTCATAGAACATGATCCATATGTCTAAAAATAGACATAGTCTAAAAATAGACTTTGCACCAAAAATACCCTGCGGGCCCACTTAGTGAAGGCGACTCCTTTCCACTAATCTCCTCATCTTGTTGCAATCTCAACACTCCCTCTCAACAAGATAAGGATTATCTGCAATGCCTATCCTGCCCTTGTGGTATTCAAATTTTCTCCTGGTGAGCGCCTTCATCAAGATATCAGCATCCTGATCCTCCGTAGGAATGTATGAAAGTAACATGATTCTCCGCTGCACACAATCTCTGATATGATGATACCGGATGTCAATGTTTATATCTATCTTAATCTTTGGATACTTAGAGTTTGATGCAACTCTGATTATCACAATAAATCACGAGTAGGCTCTAAGTGTGAACCGGCAACCCGGCAGGATCTTCCTCATCCATATAGCCTCGCATGCGGCCAAGCTCGCTGCCATGATACTCGACCTCTGTAGCGAAATGAGTGTCTGAGATCTCGCGCTTCTCTTGTACAGAAAATACGTCGACCGTCCGAAAATCCCTCAGATGTACTCTTTGTGGGTGGGCTCACACCCATCACATGTCAAGATGAAGCCACACAGCTTCACTTCATCCGACTGTCTGTACCACAATCCATATCCTGATGTGCCTCTGAGATAATGCAATACATGCTTACCTGCCTTCCAGAAGAGATTGGTAGGCTTAACCATAGCTTGTGAAAGCTAGTTAACTGCATAACATATATCGAGTCGTGTATTGACCAGATACATAAGCGACCCCACCAACTATCAATAAACAGTGGCATCCACTACCTCCGCTGAAGTAGCATCCTCCTTCCTCCAACCACCATGAAGAGGAGTATCAACAGGCTTGCAGCCATGCATGTTGAACTTCTCCAGTATCTCCCAGGCATACTTACCCTGAGAAACAAATAGTCCACCACTGCACTGCCAAATTTCCAATCCCAGGAAATAATGAAGGAGGCCCAAGTCCTTCATCTCAAACTCCTTTGCAAGATCCTCCTTGCATGAGAGTATCAACAGCTCATCACCTGTCAAAATCAAATCATCTACATAAAGTACAATGATCAGCAACTTACCCTCCACCACAATCTGGTATAGGTTAGGATCCGCCTCACTCTTGGAGAATCCAAGTCTGGTGAAATAACTGTCTATCCGTGTGTACCAAGCACGAGGTGCTTGTTTCAACCCATACAGCGCTCTCTTGAGCCTGCACACATGTGACTCGCTGCTGAAGATCTCAAAACCTTCGGGCTGCTCTATGTACACCTCCTCCTCAATAACTCCATTGAGGAACGCAGTCTTCACATGAATATGATGAATGTGCCACTCCATCTGCGCTGAGAGAGCAAGAATCGTCTGTATGGAAGAATACCTTGCGACAGGTGCAAAGGTCTCCTCATAATCGATCCCCTCTATCTGTGAAAAGCCTCGGGAAAAAAATCTTGCATTGTACTTCTCCACACTCCCGTCAGTTGCCTGCTTCACTTTGTAGATCCATCTCGAACCCACCACTGATTTCCCTTCCGGCCTCGGAAAAATCTCCCATGCACTGTTTCTGACAATTGAATCATACTCTTCCACCATGGCATCTACCCATGCGGGATCCTTCACAACTTCCTCGAAAGAGGATGGCTCTATCACGATACACTTGCTCACAAGATCCATGTATCCAGTATACCGGTCAGGTGACTGTCTCTGTCTGCGCTGTGATGTAGGTGCTCCTACAACCTTCTCTGCATCTTGAGCCAGTCGCTCAACTTCTGTAGTGCGCTTCCGCCCTCTGATGGTTGGTGCTGCATGAGTGGTTTCTTCCACTCCATGAACCTCCTCTTGTGGCTGATCCACATCCTGAGGCTCATCCTTGGGAACTAATAGCTCCTCATCTGCATGCAAGTGTAGCTCCCTCTCAAGCAAACACTTCATGGCTTTCTCCTCTTGAAATTTGATATCCCATCGCACAACAGTCTTGCGACTGTCTGGAAAATACACATGATAGTTGTGGGGCATATCAGTGTACCCCACAAATATCCCAACCTCTGCGGTCGGCTCCGGCCTTCTTCCTAGCATCCTTCGTCACATGAATGTAAAACAGTGATCCTCAAATGGGAAATAGTGTGCCTCTTACTGTAAAAATGCCTCCTCGGGTGTACTCATGCCAAGCATCCTGTGAGGACAACGGTTCTGCACATATACTGCAGTATTGCATGCCTCAGCCCACAAGTGTATGGGTAGGCCCTGATCATGCAACATCGCCCGTGCAGCACCCACGATCGTTATGTTCTTCCGCTCAGCAACCCCATTCTGTTGTGGGTTATGAGGTGCTATGAGCTCTCTTTGAATTCCTTCTCGCCGCAAAGTTCTTGAATTTGTTGTGAGATGAATTCATCACCATTGTTGCTCCTAAGAGCCTTCACCTACTTCCCCGATTCTTTCTCAACCAGTGCCTTGAACTCACAGAAATTTGAGTATGTCTCGCTCTTCTTCTGCATGAAGAAGATCCAGCACTTACGAGAAAAATAATCAACAAATATCACATAATACCTGTGCTTTACCGTCGGGCCATCGAAAGGTCCACACACATCTCTGTGAATTTCATCAGGATTCTCAGCTGTGGCAAAACTATCCTTCCCGTGAGTATTTACAAATTTTCCCAAGGTACGTCCCTTGCACTGATCTGATTGCGTAAGAGTACCCTTAGGAATCCCAATAGAAATCTACTGCAAAATTTCAAAGATCCATGGTGAAGGTGGCCCAACTCCTGTGCCACAGCTCGCCCTCATCCCGGCTCACCACTCCTTCTGCCTTGCCTGCCATTGCTGCACAACCATCTACCTGCAATTGATAAAGGTTCTTAACTCAACCCTATCCTCCTGTCTCACTAGCTGCCTTATCGCGCAGAAAGCCTTTCCTTCGCTAAAGACAACGTCACATATCCGATGTCTTCTAACATCGCCGGCCACAGTAGATAAGATTCTTCAACTCGGAACATGCATCAATTTCTTCAATACAAAGGTCACTGTGACTCTCTTAAAGGAAATGGTACCCCATACCGGTCACACTCAGATCTACTCACCATCGTTCAATCTCGACGCACCTAAGATATTTCTATCCGTATCAAGAACAAATCTCGATCTCCCGTCATGTGAAAAGACGCACCACTATCCAGAAACCACACTAATCCCACCATACTTGAAACCAAGCATGCGATCAGCAAAAAATCTAGCTCAAACTGTGAGGCTAAAGCCTCTCCAGCTGCAGATCCAGCAGCCTGCTTATTTTTCTTCTTCTTATGACAATTTGTGGCATAATGTCCGTGTTGGTGACAGTGAAAGCACTTCACCTTGGACATGTCCTACTTCTTTCCTTTCGCACCAGAATGAGAAGCTTTCTTACTCTTCCCCTTCTTCGCTTTGGCAACCGCAGCGCAATTCTCTTCATCAAAGTTCTTTGATGACGATCCGTCCCTGGTACTCCGCCTTATCTCCTCTTGCACAAGATCCAACCAAAGTCACTCCCATCCTGGCAATTTCTCCCGACCATTGACAGAGTCCTGATAGGAATGCCAACTCTTCGGAAGCCCGAGGATAGTGAAGCTCACCAAGTCCTCATCATCTACAGTCACCCCCACACTTTTGCACCTCATCCTTACTGATGAACTTCGTGAGGTACTTGGGCATACCGTCGTTTTCTCCATCTTTATGTTTCTCGAAGCGTGTCCCTGAGGCGCCAACTTCCTCCGGTCGCTCTTGCTTTGAAATAAAGATGTCAAAGCTTTCCACATCAAGAATGGAGAAGCCTTACCATGAAGGTTGGAAACTATGTGATCCTTCACGCCCTCCAATAGAATCCTTCGACACTTTGCTGTCTTCTTTTGCCATGCGTCAAGTACGGTAGCATCACTAGAAGTAGGATTTGGAATTTCTGCATCTATGAAATCCTTCAACCCATTGTCATCCAGCACCGCCTCCATCCTGTCCTTCCATGCAATATAATTCGAGCTGCCCCACATGCATACTCCAATCGCAATCCGTTGAAAGATATCCTTCAACTTCGATACCAAGAAAACATCACAAATTCGAATTCCACCAGCCTCGTAAACTCAACTGCTTTCAATGTTTTGCAATTGCTCCAATGATCAATATTGCTCTGATACCATGTATAAAATTTGAATAACTGATATATTATTCACCAAGATTCTCCTGATCACACACTATTTTAGCTTCATGCATAATACATAATCTCTTCTACCATTGATCATCACATGCGGAAATAAAATCAATTGCATGCATACATTAAAACCACAAACAATCACACATATGAACACAGTATTTAATGGGAAAGCTTAAAGCTGAAAACCCCAACTATCCGTATATTATATGTCATGGAGATCATGTAACAATCATAGTACAAAAGCTCCTCACAAGCTCTCAGCACTATCTCCAATTGTTACACACTACACAAGCTCAGATCATACAAAACACTTGCTCCAATCTGCTCCACCTGTTAGCCAGCCTCTACTGCGCAATCCAATATGGATAATCATGAGATCAAGGTTAAAATCCCACGAGTATGTACTGCGCAATCCTCATTGGCTTCTCAATCAATGTGTGTGCAAATATCATGCACCAGTATAGTCACAACTGATAGTCACATTGCTCTTTCACCTACCTCTTCACTAGTCTCCACTGAAACTGTCCATGCACTGAAGTTAACTGATGTATTCTTTAGTTGATTTATGAGTTAATAATTAGTGAATTAATTAATAATTAATTCACACCACTCTCACTAATTGTATCAATCAGTTATACTAGATACAACCAGCTCAACTAAGTTAAACTGAACACAACTCCATTAACTGTCTCATCAACTCCACCAAACTCTGTCACATGAGTTCTAACTGAAGTCAACCATGAAATAGCTCCACTAAACCCTAGGAATAGCGTAATTCCTTCTTTCAGCTGCATGTGCCACATCCAGTCATCAAACTGAAGTGCTCCAAGAGTATAAGATAATGTTTAGAGTCCAAATATTATTAAGAGCTAATAATATTCGACATATCTATTTTTAGACTGGCAATCTAAAAATATATTCCGCCCAGTATGTCTAAAAATAGAAGTCCATCTATTTCTTCCAACTTGACCAACCATCCACAAATAGCATCCTGCAACTCATAGAACATGATCCATATGTCTAAAAATAGACTTTGCACCAAAAATACCCTGCGGGCCCACTTAGTGAAGGAAACTCCTTTCCACTAAGCTCCTAATATTGTTGCAATCTCAACACTTCCTATGGGGGATGGAATTCCAAGGCTCGTCCTCGTTTACCATTTCTGGCAACGTTAAACTTGCCAGATCTATCGAAATTGACTAAAAATCCTATTCGGTATAGTCCAGGTTGGCAACCAGTCCCCACTAAGCTCCCTTCAGACATTCCAAAGTTTGATGGGAAAACTGGTGAGGATCCGACAGATCATATCACCACTTTCCATTTATGGTGTTCCTCGAACTCCTTAATCAATGATTCGATTAGGTTGAGATTATTTCAAAGAAACTTAACTGTAAATGCTGCTAAATGGTATATTGAGTTAACTGGGGGAATTTTTTATACTTTTGGAGAGTTGGCTACCATGTTCTTAAATCACTTTCAGTTACCTATCCGTTATGACGCCGGGATTGATCTCCTAGCCAATTTTCAGCAGGACAAGGCAACTCACATTTACGACCATATTTAGGAATGGCAATGAAGGAAGAGGCTCATTAAAGCCCAAATTCCGAATGAATTCCTTCTTGAGTGGTTTTTGAAAAATTTACAGCCAGAAATTTCTAAAGATGTATCCCTTTCAGGGGTATTTTATGAAGAGCAGGCTATTTTTAGGGCTGAGCAGTTAGAACTGATCTATTCTCAGTATGGAATCCTTAATAAAAAATTTCCGGATGCTCCTCACTCCAAATTAGACTTAGCCAAAACCAAACCTGGTCCTCATGATGATGGGCTTATCGGTTCGATTGATAGTGGTGCGGCTAACCTACTAAGTCAATTCCAGTAGTTGTCTATACAATCTACTTCTTCTGGTTAGGTTGTGCCTTCAGTGTCAACTCCTTCCCAATCCTTGGCAATTAATGATGTCGAAACTTCCAATCCCAAAGGAAATAAAAAATCCAATGGGAAGAAGAAGGGATGGAATAACAAGAAAAAGGACAAAGATGGGAAAGGGAATGCAAACAAATCCAACGATCATGTTGGAGAGGGTAAAAAGGATAATAAAAAGAAGGTGAAATTTCCATGCAAATTGTGAACTGGAGATCATCTTATGCACCTTTTCCCTAAAATTCAATATGTGCAATGCTTGTTAGCTCAACAGGGTTCTTCCAGTTCCCAAGTTGTGCTAACAAACCGTTTTCCCCAAGGGCATCAATTAGGGTCTAGCACGAATCCAAATACTGGAGCTTCCTCTGGGGGCACCCAGGAAGGGGAAAGTACATCAAACATATATGTGATGAGCGCTCACGTAGATATCGCTACGAGATCTCGTGATTATGGAGAAGCTGAGTCTTTGAAAGCCAAGGGTGCTCTTGACAGTATTGAGCCACTTCATATTACTAGGCCTACTGTTGAGCCTATACCTCGGATGCCAAAAGGGGCTTCAAAACATTCGACAATCAATCCTAATGCCAAGGCTGCCCAGAACTACTCAATTATAGAAGATCTAGCTCAAAGTCCTTGTGCCATGTCCGCATTAGAGGTGCTCTAGTCTTGTCCAGCTCAGTGGAGTGCTTTTCTCACTGCTATTGGGGTTGTTGATCCAAAGAATTCTCTTATGATCACATTTGATATGTTGAATTTTAAAAAGAGACTTCCTCATCATATAGATTTCCATATCAGATCGACTTATCAAAAATTTAATATATTTCGAACAGTCGTAGATGAGGGCGCTTCCATGTGTGTAATGTCTCTTGCATGCTGGAAGGGTATCAGATCTCCCGCAGCTATTCCTTTAGCCACTCTTCTGACTGCATTTGATGGTGATTCTCACAGGCCACATGGTATTGTTCAAGCTTTGCCCATCTGTGTTGGGGGCAACACTGTTAATATTGAAGTTGAGATAGTTGATGCAAACTTAGACTAAAACCTTTTGTTGGGGCGAAACTGGGTCTATGAGATGGATGCTATTGCATCCTCATTATTTCGTATTGTTTGTTTCCCTCACGAAGGGAGAATTGTCACAGTTTACCAACTGGATTGTTCTCTTGTATATCTGAATGCATCTTCTGAATCAACCATTCCTTTGGTGAAGGATACCAAGCCACCTGTTGAGAATCTGGGGGTTGGAATGTACACTTCCTTGATGGGTACTTTTGATATTATTCCTCCTTTGGTTCATATCAATGCTATTTCATCCTCTAGGGCTCCTATTCGAAGAGATTTTTTCAGAACTCATTATTTTTCAGACCCCTGGACCTTACCTTCTCCTACCTCCACATTAGAATAAGGTCAAGTGGGTGGAATGGAATTTCCCATGTCCGCAGTTGAGATTTATTATAGCTCTATTGTTGACTCTGCAGATTCCATTCCAGTTTCTCTTTCACCGGAGGAATTGGATGGAGATGTGGCTCTGGCTTGGACTTTTAGTTCATCTTCGGCTTAGGATTGTCTTGATACCACTCTTCCATCTAAAGAGGCCATCCTTGAAGCAATGAATTGTGTAGAAAGATCGTGGGATGATTTGCATCATCGGTCTTACTTTCTCCCATAATTGCGCGAAGTTGAATCAAGTTTTCCTAGCCCTCAGTCTTCTGGTCATGTTCACCCAGTCCTGAACCCTTTAGCACTAGCATAGGTTTTTACTGAAGGGAAAATGGCTATGATTTCTCCTACTATCATGATGAACATCTCCACAGATCCCAACATTATAGAGAATGTCTTCATCGGAGCTTAATTTTCTCCTGAAGAGATTCAAATTTACACCGATCTCTTTTGAGAGTTTAGAGATGTGTGTTCATGGTATTATGAGGAAATTCCTGGTATAGATCCATCTATTGTCCAACATTAGATCAAGGTATACGAAAATTCTAATCCTATCAAGAAAAAGCTTCATCCGGTCAACCCTAGGAAGGCCACGGCTATCAAAGCTGAGGTGGAAAAGCTGCTAAAGGCAGGGTTTATTTACCCATTTCATTTGACAAAATGGGTTTCGAATCCAGTTCTTGTGGGCAAGAAACAAGGAAAAATTCAAGTTTTCATCGACTTCAGAGATCTAAATAAAGCATTTCCTAAAGATAACTACCCTACACCATTTATAAATCAGATTATCGATGAGTGTGCGGGGAATGAGATTTTCTCCTTCATGGATGGTTTCTCTAGATATAATCAAATTACTATCCGTCCTGATGATCAGCATAAGATTGCATTTATTTGTCCCTGGGGTACCTTTGCTTACAAGAAAATGCCTTTTGGCCTCAAAAATGCTGGAGCTACTTTTAAGTGGGCCATGTCTTACACCTTCCACGACATCAAACATATTATCGCGGCATATTTGGATGATTTAGCTGCTCATTCTTGTAAGAGAAATGATCATCCTTCTCACCTCCGTCAAGTTTTTGAACGATGTCGGCATTATAAAATCCAGTTGAACTTGAATAATTGTGTTTTTTCTATCACATCCGGTCGGTTGTTGGGATTCGTAGTGTCTACGGAAGGGATTAGGGTAGATCCCTTCAAGGTTGAGGCAATACTTCAGTTGCCTCCCCCGTCTTCAATTCATCAACTTCAAAGTCGGCAAGGAAAAGCTATTTTTCTGTGAAGATTTATCATAAATTATGCTGATATTACAAAAGGATTTATGAGATTATTAAAGAAAGGAGTTCCATTATTTTGGGATGACTTTGCTCAACGCTCATTCGAAGCTTTGAAAAAAGCATTGACCTCTGCTCCTTTATTGAGTCCACCCAATTATAGCAGGGATTTCCTCTTGTATCTTGCAACAACAGAATCTACCATTGGTATGGTGCTGGTTCAGGAGGACGATGCTCTTTCTGAGCATGTTATATACTACCTTAGTCGAGGCTTGGTAGGACCTGAACTCCGGTATTCTCTTATAGAGAAGCTTGCTTTAGCAACTGTTCATGTTGTTCAACGACTCAGAAATTACATTCTTCTACGCAAAACTTATGTTTTGGCAACAGTCAATGAATTTCAGTTTGTTCTCAGTAGGTGAGTGATTGGGGGTAAATACAATCAAAGGATTGTGATTTTGTAGGAATTTGATCTTGATTTTATGTCTACCAAGTCCAAGAAATCATTATTTTTTGTGGAATTGATTTCTGAGTTGCCCTGTGGAAAAGAGATTGTTTATGACGAATCATTTCCTGATGAACATATTTTTCTCATTTCTTCACAGGATCCTTGGTATGGGGATCTCATAGTTTATCTCTAGACTACGAAGTTTCCCTCAAATTTTTCGAAAGATGAGCGTAGAAGGTTACGTCACTTAGACAAAAGTTATTTGATTATTGGTGACACTTTATATCGTCGCGGGGTCGATTCGATCCTCAGGCACTTCTTAACTCTCGAGGAAGCTAAGGTTGTGCTGAATGATTGCCACAGTGGAGCCTGTGGTGGTCATTTATCTGGGCTTGCTACAGCCCAAAAAATCTTGCGTGCAGGATAATTTTGGCCTTCGATCTTCAAATATTGTATGGAATTGGTCAAAATCTGTCATCTGTGTCAGGTTTATACTCAAAATATGCACGCTCATCCAGCTCTTCTCTTTCCTGTCATTACTGTCAGACACTTTACAAAGTGGGGTATTGATTTTACTACTTGTAACCCGCCTTCGGCTAAAGGTAAAAAGTACATTATCGTAGCTGTAAACTACTTCACGAAGTGGGTTGAGGTTATGCCTACTTTTGGGAATGACAGTGAGACAACAGCTCCTTTCCTCTTCAATCAAGTCATTTCTCAATTTGGTATTCCAAAAGAGATTGTCACTGATCATGGCAGTCACTTTTAGAACAAAATTATGGTTGAATTGGCTCTGAAATTAGGTTTCCAGCAGGAGCATTCGTCTCTGTATTATCCTCAATTCAATGGGAAAGTTGAAGTCATGAACAAATCCTTGAAGATAAGTCTTTAGTGGATGATTGATAAAGCCAGATCCAATTGGAATATTATGGCGTGTCCTGCATTTTGGACATGTTGGGGTTCCCATGTTTTGGCCAGATTGGCAAGACCAAAAGATGAGACAACATCATAACCACTTTCAGACCTTGGGATCTAGCCCTCCTGGGTCCAGAGAGGGATCTCTCTAGTTTGAGCAAAGGTTTATGTCTATGAAGCTCAAATTTTAAGATGTTAGGCTAGTTATTAGGCACGGGTTTGTTTGTTTGATTGTTTGTTTTGGTTGATGGTTATTAGGTAAAAAGGGTTCAATGTAAGACCAGGATGAGCAAAGAGGGATAATGTAGAGGTGAAATATTCCAGGAAATACTCAAAACCATTGGGCAATGGAGTCAGGAAAGGATTTGCTTGCTAATCAATAGGCAGGCTTTCAATTGGGCTAGTCATCTGAAACTTAGGATCTCTCAAGATGATTATGTGATATGGAAAGTATGAAGGGAGGAGATAACATAGATTGGGAGCACAGAGTTACAGATCAGCAGGTCGTACAAGGATCCTAGTGGACAGGGCTAACTCTAATCCCCAGTGTTCCCAAATCTTCCAACTAAATCAATAACAAGAAACATCTAAGAACTGAATTCATTTAATTCATACATCAGAGAGCAGGAAATAACATCCACTACACTGGTTAAACCAATCAATCATTTCTCGATAATACATCTTAAGATAAACATAAATGGTAAGAGAGCAGGAACATAGGGTACCTAACAAGGGCAATCCTATGCCAAATTTCTCGATGTAAGCCAAAGAGAAATCTTAATGAAATGAATGTAAATACAAAGACAGAAAATTCATCACGTCAGATCGTATCCAAATAATGCTTGTCATAATAACAACAATACCAATCAAGCACACTATTGCTAATAGTCAGATACTCAACAAAACATCTCCTTCAACCTATCATACAATCTTTACACAACCGTGTCTCAAAAGAAACTACTGCCTCTCTCTCGATAAATCGAACAACAACCTTACAATGTTTTCTCATGAGTTTTATAACAAGATGAATCTCAGGAGGTAGGTGAGAACTAAATGAGACATTAAACGCAGAAAAGGGAGAGAGGGCCGCACTCCACTCTATTTTAACCCTCTGCATTTATCTCTGGTATGGCTTAGGTATTTTGACTGCAGTATTGTGTGGTACATTTGGTGAAATAACAAAGGAAAAATAAGAAACCGTGAGGTCTGCCCTACTTGAGTAACCAATGCTTCTGATCATGTAGGACTGCTGTCAGGGCAGGAAAATTTTGGGAACACGATATATAATAAAAACTGCATGGGAATTTTGTCCTCTGATGGAGAAAAACATTTTGCTGCTGTAGAAAACCCTGGTGGTACAGTTTCCCGAGCATTAAACTCCTGGTTGGTCTTCGGGGTTTCAATATGGTACTTTTCCTCTGAAAAACTAGATTAATCCTTTAAAATCTCCAATCTAATGCTTTAACTCTTTGATTTCCTTACTGATGGCTCTTTGCCACTCCCCCAATTACCTCTCACTGTGAAACTATGCCTTTAATGGCTCTGGGGAAGAGTGACAGAATATTTGACCCTGTCCTTTGATTACAATCACGTCAGACACTTTCCTGGGCCTTTTCTTCATTAAAGTATCTCTGCGCATGGACCTTTCCTGCATATCTGCCACTGAGACAGAAACAATGAGCTATGGCAGTTTTCCGCGCTTGAAGCTTGAAACCCTACAAAACAGCAAACTTGTCAAGAAATCCATGGACGGGGAATGATGGATGCAGTGTGGATGGAGGAAAGGGCCCTGCAATAGGTGAAACGGTTAAAAAGAGCAGAGGAATGGTGAAAAATCGCTCTGGTGGAGGCTAGCGATCTGCGGAGCAAAATTTGAACAAAAACCTTAAAAAGCCCGACGTTTTCACAAATATATGCAATGCATGGGCCGACGTATGATGGGTGCACGTGAGGGTGACGTGGCAGGACCAGGATATGGCTGGGTTGTCAACTGTGGGTCAACCAATCTGGACCGTTGATCGTGGCGGAGATCAACGGCTGACAACATATTGGAGGGCGACGGACGGTGGGCCAGGGGTACGGTGGCCATGGGCTAAACTGCGCGTAGCTTCGTGGAGCGACAGCCATTGGATGGGCTGCTCTAGATCTAACGGTTTATGACAATATCACTGCGCATCTTCAGTCGAATGATAACGCGTGATGAGCAGGCGGTTTTGGAACAGTGCCACTGCCACGCATCGGAAGCTGTATGGAATCATTGGGCCATCGGGAAAAACCGCCCACCGTGCAAAGGCGGTGCGATAGAAACCAGGCTGTTTTATGGAACTGTGTATGGGGACCACCGACGCAGGTGCATTGCGGACCGTCAGATCAACGTTTAAACGGACAGCAATGGTGCGATCAAAGATTTGAATGGAGAAACACGGGCGCCGAAGATTTAATGATAGTCGTCCGATCTACCAAGATCAATGGCTGGTGTTGCGCCCGACATGGATTGGAGATAAATGATTTTTTCTCTGGCAGGTGGTTCCAGCGCTATAATCACGTGGAAGGGAAGGTGTGGGGGCCAGCAGAAGAGTGGCTAGGCTTGATATAACGTTCAAAGTGGGTTTTTAACCCTTTTAATGAATTTTGAAGCCTATAAAGGGTAACGATAGGGAGGAAAAGGGTAAAAAGGTTTAAGCAAAGGGAAAAAATGGGATTTAAAGGGGATCTTGGGGGGTTTAGAGGGTTAATAAGGGAATAGAGGGGAGCATGGGCACATTGACAGAAAGAGGGAAAAAGGGAAAAAGGGACACTTTGCAGGGGTATAAGGGGTAATGCAGGGCTTTTTGGAGAAGGATATTTAGCAATCATTGAGGCTCATAGACTCCGTAACAGCAGAGGGAAATAGTTAAAGGAGGGGACATGAAAAGGCTGCAAGGATGATGTGTTTACAAGGGAAATGCATTCCTTGCAGGCTTATACAACAAATTAGCCCCTTGCTTGGTCAAGGAAATCATAAGGGGCTAACAGTGGCTCCACATGGGGATGGCTTCTTCTTGAAGGAGTCACGAATTCAGAGAATAGATCGTTGGAGTAAGCTAGTTGCCTGTTGCTTGGCACATCCTTATCTTTCTTTGATCAGCTTCCACAATATGTAGACATTACATCAGCAGAAAAACTTTCCTCAACAATCTACCTACCCATACTACAATCCTAGCATTTTTTCTTCTTCTAGGGTGCATTTGAGCTAGCAGACCCTTTACATAATTTTATTTTGTAAATAAAAAATAAACCTATTCTAAATATACCCTTATTGCTCCATGAGACCAGATTAAACTGTTGGTCTCATGTGTTTCTCTACCTAATCTAATATCTGCTGGGATTAAACTGTCCAGCAGATTTCCTCTCTACATTCTAAAACAGAAATTGAAAAACAACCAAGCCAGCATTAGACTGTTTGACTTGCTGCGAACCATGGCATAAAGACAGTCGCACATGGACAGAAACTTGCAAAACTGAAGACAAAACTGTGAAGGCTTGAAATCTGCAATCTTTAGAGTATCCTTCTTTCCTTGTGACTCAGGTTTTGAGCTTGTTAGAGTCACTCCTTCTTCATTTCAGCTCTGATTTTAGACATGTTGGAGCTTATTCTTCTTTCTTCTTTGCTGGTCCAGATTTTGGGCATGTTAGGACTAGCTGTTTTACTTTCTTTGGCTCAAGTTTTGAGTTTATTAGAGCCAATATTTTGCACATTAGAGGTTCATGATTTAAGCACGTCTGGACCTCTCTTTTCCTCTGTTTTTTTCTTTTTTCTTTTTTCTTTTTGAGACATTTTCTCTTTTTTATTTGAAAATAAAAACTGCAATGGTATGTACAATGGAAATGAAACTGGAAATGAAAGATTAGCAGAAGTAGTGCTTGAGCATCCTGCCATTGACAGGACCCCCAAACAGCTCTGTACCATCTAATTCCTATAGAAAAAATGCATTTGGACCCACGGTGGCCAGGATGATGTATGGACCTTGCCACAAGCTGTCAAAATTGATGTGCTTTCCTTTGTCCTCTCTCCTTGAATCCCACTTCAAAACTTTATCTCCAATTTTAAAATCAGTAGCTTTGGTTCTCTTGTCAAACAATCTCCTTATATTTTCCTGAACATTCACTGCTCTGTTGTAGACCTCTTCCCTTGTTTGCTGGAGATGGATTGTCTGATTTATTCTCCTCACCATGCTGTCTTCTTCTGTTTGGATCTCCTGGATCAGTTTGATCACTGGTATCCCAAGGCTGGTAGGGAATATTGCTTCTATTCCATAGACAAGCTAAAATGGTGACATGCCAATGGAATTTTTTGTCGTAAGCCTTTCAGCCCACAAAGCATGTACTAACTTGTTATGCCATGATTTTTTTGTTCTCTTCCAACAGCTTTTTGATGATGATCACCAGGCTCTTGTTTAATGATTCAGCTAATCCATTACCTTGAGGGTAATAGGCAGTTGAATGGCCAAGTGCTTTTTGATACCTGTGACAAAAATCAACCATCTTTTTGGATCCGAAAGCAGTAGCATTATCAGTGATTATTTTCCTTGGGCAGCCAAACCAAGATAGGATGTGACCTTCTAGGAAACTAATGATGACTGAGTCTGTGGAATTCCTAGTGGGTATGGCCTCTATCCACTTAGTGAAGTAGTATGTGGTTGTTAGGATCCATTTGTGTTGTGCAGAAGAAGCAGGGTGAATTTCTCCTATGAAATCTAGGCCCCATTGCAGAAAGGGACCTTCAACAGTGATGGGTTGTAGGGGTAAAGGGAGGAGTTTTCTTTTGCCCTCAAAGATCTGACATTTGTGGCAGGCAACTATCATTTTATGAACATCATTGAAGAGTGTGGGCCAATAATAACCAGCTCTGAGTATCTTGTTTGTAGTGGCTTTCCAACTCAGGTGGCCTCCACATTCTCCAGCGTGGAATTCTTGTTTAACCCTCTCTGCCTCATTTTCAGTCAAACATTTAAGCAACAGGCCATTAGGATTCTTCCAGTATAAGTTTTCATTCACAATGCCGTAACTTCTGGTTTTTAGCTTTAAGAATCTGGCCTTGGTCTTTGATAATCCGGGAGGGGCATTGAGGTGTGTAAGCACATACGGAATGTCGGAATACCAAGGAGAGCTCTGAAATTTTTCCTCAACAGTGAGATCAGGAAATTCTTGTTGCTCATCCAAGGTACTTATCATGTTAATGTCTAGGGCTTGTAGGTTTGATTCAGCCATTAACTTAGCTAAGCCCTGACCTTTAATGAGTTTGGTGGGTTTTATCTCAAGGTCATACTCTAAGATCACGGCTATCCATTTGCCCCTTTTCCCATCTGGGTCTTGGGACAGTATATCTTTGACTATGATGTTGGGCACATAAGCTACGGTGTGAGAATGCAATATGTACACCCTGAAGTCTTTCAAGGCCTTAATCAGAGCATAGGCCTATTTCTCCATGATGTTGTATTTCAAGGGTGCATCTCTGAGTGCTTTGCTAAAGAAGGCAATTGGTTGTTCCATTCCCTCTGTGTTTTTCTACAGCAAGACTGCAGCCATTGTATGCTCAGAGGCGAATGAAAAGATCAGGAAATCTTTGGAGAAATCTGGGCTGATTAGGACAGGAGCTTGGGTAAGTGCAAGTTTCACTGATTCAAAAGATTGTTTAGCTCCCACAGTCCATTTAACTCCTGCACCTTTCTTCAGCATGTTAGTCATGTTCCTAAGGTGTTCAGCCAGATTTGGAATAAACCTCCTAAGGAAGTTATTCTTCCCAATGAAAGACTGTAATTCCTTGATGTTTCTGGGGTGTGTGATCTGCAGTATTCCCTCAACTCGTTTGGGGTCTATCCTGATTCCCTTTTCGGATATAATGTGGCCAAGGAGTTTACCCTCTTGTAGCCCAAAGACAGTCTTTTTAGGGTTCAGGGACAGACCAAACCTTCTACATTTTTTGAATACTTTTCTCAGATGTTTCAGGTGTTCTTCTTCGGTCTTGGAAAAGACTGTTATGTCATCTAAGTAGATAACAATGAAGTGCCCTATCTCATCTGAAAATTCTATGTCCATCGCTCTTTGGAAGGTGGCTCCAGCGTTCATCAATCCAAAATTCATCTTCACATACATAAAGGTACCCCATGGAGTGGTAAAGGTTGTCTTGAGTTGGTCCTCTGGGATTACTAAGACTTGGTTATATCTGGAGAAACTATCTAGCAGGGAAATCCTCTTAGAACCTACTACCTTCTAAAGAATATGTTCCATTTTAGGCAAAGGGTAATTGTCTTTGAGTGAGGCTATATTAAGATTCCTAAAGTCTATACACAATCTGATTTCCCCTGTTTTCTTCCTCACAGCCACTAAGTTTGATACTCAATCAGAGAACCTCACGGGCACAATTATACCTGCTTCATACATCTTCATGATCTCTTTCTCTACTGCAGGAAATTGTTTATGATTGATTCTACGAAGTTTTTGTCTGAAGGGCTTCTGATTTTCTTTCAAGGGTATCTTATGCTGAATGATATTTGTTTCATAGGCCTTTAAGTCCTCATAGCTCCATGCAAACACATCAATGAATTCCTTGAAAAGGTCAATGTATTTCTTCTTCATGTCTGCAGGTAAAGACTTAGCCAGTTTAATCATTTTGGGCTTATCTTCAGTGCCTATGTTGCATTCTTCCACATCAGAATCTGCATGTTCTATAGTGGGCTTTTTTGCCACATCATCAAAGTCAAAAAGGTCCTCTAAGGGTGCCAGGCCTCTGGGTATATTATTATATTTGGCCTGTAGCACCTCTACCTCTTCACTATCTGCATTTTCACATTTGCGGTCTGGATTTCCATTCTATTCATCTAAAGAATTTATTTCTATGTTACAGGGTGTTTCTTCCTCATCTGAGGATTCTTCACTTAGGCGGCTACTGTCAGATTTGGAGCCTAAATCAGAAAATTCAAACTCGTTTTTTCCTACCAGAAAATCTTTGATCTGTTTATCACCTTCAAAAACCTGCCAATATTTTTCGTTATCCGGCACAGCAGGTCTAAATTTGGTCTGAATGATTATCTATTGGTCTCTGGGAGTCTTGGGGTAGGAACTGGCTAGGCAAGCTAATCCATTTGCAATGACATTTTGACTCCTAGGAACAAACACTAATTTGTATTCAACAAACGTTTTCAGTATGTCCATGGTGTCATTCCTATATGCTCTTAGCCTAAGATGTTTCGCTGTGTATTCCCCGTTTACCTGTTTTATCACCAGCTCGGAATCTCCTTGCACGACTATCCTACGGGCTCCGAATTTCTTCAACAGATTTAGACCCGGGATCAGAGCCTCGTATTCAGCGACGTTATTCGTGCATTTGAAATGAAAACTACAGGCGTGGCTCTCAGCATAGTCATTTTCTGTATTGTGTAACCATACCCCCGCTCCGGCAGTTCTCCTGGTGCATGACCCATCGAAGTTCATCACCCACAGGGGTTCATTTTCGTTTTCGTTATCGCTCTTTTCCCCATGGCTGGGTTCACCATTAGATTGCTCTAAAGGGTCTGCACTGGGCTATGGACCACTTTGTTCCTTGTGAAATGTATGAGTCTCGGGGATCCGGCCAGATGGTTTTTTACACTCGGTTTCTTGTTCACTTGGGTTTAGGTCTCCACCGCATATCCTACATGTTTCGTTGCGGTTTTCCTCTTTTTTATCCTCTAAATCCAGAGCAGCCATTATGTTAAAATCCATGGCCTCTACCTCTCCTTTAGTATCTTTGTTTTGGGACTCTGACCCTTCCAAGGATGCATCATTACAAAAGATGAAGGAGTCAAGGTCTGTGTGTACAGAATAAACAAGTGAATTTTCTGGTTTTTCGGGGCTACTGACTAGGAATTTCATCTGTGTCTCCCTATACATTTTTCTAAGTTGGCCAAAGATTGGGATTGTGGCATATGAACCATCCATCTGCATTGTACCCTGCATCTTGGCTCCCCATGATCTTGATAGTATCATGCCATACTTGGGTGGCACATCTGCCACCACAACATCCATGACCATGCATTTCGCTCGGATTTGAGTTAAGCTCACACACAAGTATTTGATCAGGCCTAGGCATTTTACTCTACTAGAGTCGAAAGAGTACAAATATTTGTAGGGTCTATTTATTTCTAGACCTAGTCTTTCCATAACTACCTTAGGCATTAGGTTGTGAGATGCTCCAGAATCATGCATTGCATTGTGCAGGATCTTGTCATGAATGTTGAGACTGATATAGAAAGGTGGAACTACCCCCTCCTGAAACTTCCCCTCTATCTTAGGACCAAACAAGAGGGCAGGCTGATCATCATTTAAATTGACAGAGTCACTATTCTCACTAAGGTTCAAAGCCTTCAAAATATGGCCTTTATATACATCCTAAGTGGCCAGCTCAGAAAGTGGGACAGAGATTTTAATTCTTGCAATCTCACTTTCCAAATTGAAAGTGGACTGACTCTTTGGGATGCTCATCTCTGCTTTATTTTCCATTGCCTTAGTGGCTGAATCAGTGGGCTGATTCTCATTACGTACAGTGTTTGTGATATTTTTATCAGGATCACTAACTGCAGTGCTAGTGCTGCTAGCTGGTTTACCTTGTGCACTAGTGTTTTGGTTGTCTTTTTCTCTATTCTCTCCAGAACTCTCAGCTGTTGATTTGTTGGTTTCAGCAGCTGCTTTAGAAGTTTTCTCAGGCCTCTTTTTGATGGTAGTCTCAGAAGCTTTGGGTTTGGCAGTTTCTTGACTCTTTTTTCTTCTAAGTTCATACTTCTCTCTGACCTGCATCATAGCATTTTCAAATCCTAATCTGTAATATTCAGATTCCAACCATTCTTCCTCCCAACCAGAGGGTGAAGGCTGATCTTCTTCTGAATAACCGTTGTGGATTGAATCTTCTATTTCAAACATGTTTATTGTGTTTCCCTCAGACTCTTCTATGATTCCCTCATCTTCATCAAGAAAATTCTCTTGGAATGGGGGAATAACCTGCTGGTCCGATTCTCTTTGTCTGTTGGGAGTGTTATTGTTTCTTATAAAGTTTTGGTTCTGGTTTTGGTTTCTATTCTGGTTACTGACTGTGACAACCATTTTTTCCATCATTTGTTGTAACCTTTCCACATTCTTAGACAACTTATCATAATTTTTTTCGGATGTGGAAGCTACATTTTCATCCCTATATGTTACCCTTCTCTTAGATTTCAGTCTTGCTCTTTTTTCAATCAGATTTCCTTCTATATTCACTGCTCCTTTCGGCATGTCCTCCAATGTGTTGTATTCCTTATCCCTAAGCTCATAGGCCATGTCAGCATCAAAGCCTTCAGGGTATTTTTCTAGGGCCATGCCTTGTGGAGGTTTCATATGTGGAGGGAGAGAATTATAAATGTTGTTAAACCTCGTTGTGTAATCGTGGACACTCTCTCCTACGTTTATCTTAAGGGTCATGTATTCTGCAAGGAGTTGGTGAGGATTCACCCTAGTTTCCCATTTGTTTATGAAAGTCTGATATAAGCCCGGAAGATCATTTATGCTACCTGGAGGTAGGCCCTTAAACCATTTCTTCACATCACCCCCTAAGCTTTGGGAAAATATTCTCATTTTGACTGTATCACCATCAATTTCCATGTAGTCGAAAGAATCCTCCATATTATCTACATGTTGTTGGGCTGTGATGGACTCTTTTGCAGTGAAGTGTGGGATCTTAGACTGAAATCATTTGGTAAGGGTACTAGAGGCTGAGATAACACTAGGAGTGCATACCAGGCTGCCATGATGATATTTTGATGAGGTAAAGGGTTAACTTGGGCATCTGGTATATGGATGACAGGGATATTATGACCAGTAGAAGACTGATGAGCAGAACTAGGGTGACTGAGCCCCAAGTTTTGTATGAAATTTAAATCGAGAGGCGTAGATGGAGGGGTCTGTCTATTCCCAAGGTGCCTACCACTTTGTCGTGGTGAATCAAGAAGCTCGGGGTCTAGCTGATCTAAGCTACTGAATGACCTAGTTCTAGATAAGTTGTTAGGTAGGTCTAGGTCAAGGTGAAAGTGTGATAGAGCTGTAAGATCTTCTGGTGCAGAATTAGCTCTATGGATGTGTTTGGAAATAGTTGATCTTTTAGGTGTATGAGCTCCCTTGAGGATGCTCTTAGGATTGTCAACTATTTCAGGTGGGTCTGGGTCAGGGTAAGCTCTTGTATGAATGGTTATAGAAGCCAGACTGTTGTTTCTGACCAAGCAGTTTAACCCTACTTGTTACTTCTACTGTGGTTGACGTTGTTATGGGGGCTGGTCTCCTAGTGGAGTCTAATGTGAACCAAGATAATCAGTAGGCCTACTGATCACTAGTGGAGTCTTTGAAACGTTTAGGGAACTATGGAGTTGCCAGGTGGAAGGTTTAGGATGTTTTTTTGGAGGGTAGACTGTCCACCACGGTGCCCTTGAGATGTCCCTTTTCAAGGATATCTTCAAAACACAATAAACTCTAACCAGAGATTGACTGGGAGGGCATTTACCAGATATGTCACCTCTGAAAGAGTGTGAGATCTGGAGGCTACCTAGCCCTTTCCAGACTCTTTCCAAGAGTATGGGAAAAAAAAACAAATGGTATAGAGGTTGATGTAAGAATAGGAATGTTTAACTACCAACCTAACCAGAGATTGTAGGTTTTTGAATGCCTAAGGATGTTTAAGATGCAATGCACTCAGTTCCCCAGCGGAGTCGCCATTATGTTGGGGTTCCCATGTTTTGGCCAGATTGGCAAGACCAAAAGATGAGACAACATCAGAACCACTTTCAGACCTCAGGATCTAGCCCTCCTGGGTCCAGAGAGGGATCTCTCTAGTTTGAGCAAAGGTTTATGTCTATGAAGCTCAAAGTTTAAGATGTTAGGCTAGTTATTAGGCACATGTTTGTTTGTTTGATTGTTTGTTTTGGTTGATGGTTATCAGGAAAAAAGGGTTCAATGTAAGACCAGGATGAGCAAAGAGGGATAAGGCAGAGGTGAAATATTCTAGGAAATACTCAAAACCATTGGGCAATGGAGTCAGGAAAGGATTTTCTTGCTAATCAATAGGCAGGCTTTCAATTGGGCTAGTCATCTGAAACTTAGGATCTCTCAAGATGATTATGTGATATGGAAATTATGAAGGGAGGAGATAACATAGATTCGGAGCACAGAGTTACAGATCAGTAGGTCGTACAAGGATCCTAGTGGACAGGGCTAACTCTAATCCCCAGTGTTCCCAAATCTTCCAACTAAATCAATAACAAGAAACATCTAAGAACTGAATTCATTTAATTCATACATCAGAGAGCAGGCAGTAACATCCACTACACTGGTTAAACCAACTGAAATCATTTCTTAGATAATACATTCAGAAGATAAACATAAATGGAAAGGAAAGCAGGAACATAGGGTACCTAACAAGGGTAAATCCTATGCCAAATTTCTGATGCAAGCCAGTAGAAACGGAATGAAATGAATGTAAACAAAAAGACAGGAAAACATCACCGCTGCTTCAGATCAGGATCCAAAGAAATGTGCTTGTCATATTAAATAACAATACCAATCAAGTAAAATATTGCCAATAGCTGGATACTCAGTCTGAAAACATCTCCTTCAACCTATCTTACAATCTTTACACAGAGACTGTGTCTCAAAAGAAACTACTTTCAGCTCTCTGATAACTGAACAACAACCTTTACAATGTTTTCTCATGAGTTTTATAACAGAAGATGAACTGAGGAGGTAGGTGAGAACTAAATGAAACATTAAACGCAGAAAAGGGAGAGAGGGCCGAACTCCACTCTATTTTAACCCTCTGCATTTATCTCTGGTATGGCTTAGGTGTTTTGACTACAGTACTATGTGGTACATTTGGTGAAATAACAAAGGAAAAATAAGAAACCGTGAGGTCTGCCCTACTTGAGTAACCAATGATTCTGATCATGTAGGATTGTTGTCAGGGCGGGAACTTTCGGGAACATGATATATAATAAAAACTACATGGGAATTTTGTCCTCTGATGGAGAAAAACATTCTGCTACTGTAGAAAACCCTAGTGGTATGGTTTCCCGAGCATTAAACTCCTGGTTGGTCTTCGGGGTTTCAATCTGGTACTTTGCCTCTGAAAAACTGGATTAATCCTTTAAAATCTCCAATCTAATTCTTTAACTCTTTGATTTCCTTACTGATGGCTCTTTGCCACTCCCCCAGTTACCTTTGACTATGAAACTGTGCCTTTAATGGCTCTGGGGAAAAGTGACAGAATATTTGACCCTATCCTTTGATTACAAGCACGTCAGACACTTTCCTGGGCCTTTTCTTCATTAAATGTATCTCTGCGCATGGACCTTTCCTACATATCTGCCACTGAGACAGAAACAATGAGATATGGTGGTTTTCCGTGCTTGAAACCCTGCAAAACAACAAACTTGTTAAGAAATCCATGGATGGGGAATGATGGATGCAGTGTGGATGGAGGAAAGGGCTGTGCAATTGGTGAAACGACGAAAAAGAGCAGAGGAATGGTGAAAAATCGCTCTGGTGGAGGCTGGTGGTCTGCGGAGAAAAATTTGAATAAAAACCTTAAAAAACCCGACGTTTTCACAAATATATGCAATGCATGGGCCGACGTACGATGGGTGCACGTGAGGGTGACGTGGCAGGACCGGGCTATGGCTGGGTTGTTAATTGTGGGTCAACCGATCTATACCGTTGATCATGGCGGAGATCAACGACTGAGAACATATCGGAGGGTGACGGGCGGTGGGCCAGGGGTACGGTGGCCATGGGCTAAACTGTGCTCAACTTTGTGGAGCGACAGCCGTTGGATGGGCTGCTCCAGATCTAACGGTTTACGACAATATCGCTGCGCATCTTCAATCGAACGATAACGCGCGATGAGGGCAAAAATGGGATTTAAAGGGGATCTTGGGGGGTTTAGAGGGTTAATAGGGGAATAGAGGGGAGCATGGGAACATTGAAAGAAAGAGGGAAAAGGGGAAAAAGGGACACTTTGCAGGGGTATAAGGGGTAATGTAGGGCTTTTTGGAGCAGGATATTTAGCAATCATTGAGGCTCATAGACTCCGTAACAGCAGAGGGCAACAGTTAAAGGTAGGGGACATGAAAAGGCTGCAAGGATGATTTGTTTACAAGGGAAATGCATTCCTTGCAGGCTTATACAAAAAATTAGCCTCTTGCTTGCTTGGTCAAGGAAATCATAAGGGGCTAACAGGACATACCAGATGTCAGTCAAAACTACAACTGGTTTTACTCCGTTTCGACTAGCTTATGGTTGGAATCTATATTTCCTATCGAGTGCGAAATTCCCTCTCTTAAGTTAGATGTCGAGCTTCTTTCTGGCACTTCTAGTCTCAACGAACACCTCATTAATTTAGAACATCTTTATGAGTAGCGTCGAGATGCAGCTACGATGAATGAGGCACATAACAAGCGGATGAAGGTTCAGTAAGATAAGGCGATCAAACCTAGGGCCTTCTCTGAAGGTGACCTTGTCTTGGTTTATGCCAAAGAGAAGGATTCCTTGGGGGCAGGTAAGTTTAAATCCATGTGGTATGGCCCCTTTATCGTTAAAAAGGTCCTGAAGAAAGGAGCTTATGCCTTGATTGATTTTGACGGAAATGAGTTGGCGGAGCCCAGAAATGGGCTCTATTTGAAAAAGTATTATTCCTAGGATTTGGCCTAGCATCTTGCTTTGCTGTATATATATATATATATATATGTTGTACATATCTAAGTTTTCGATTTTTTGGTGTGATTTTGATGAATTTTATTTTCTTCAGCAGGTGTTATTGGATGACATGAGTCACTTTGGTTTCGCTGATGGTGCTAGTAGACATACTTGGAAATTAGCTTCCGCAGCTTGGGTACTTCATTATCCATCCAGTCAGTTGCTAGTGTCAAGAGGTGTCTGCATTGGTCCTGATTCGAACAATGTAGCAGAATACACTGCAGTGAGTAATCCACTCTCAGAGGCAATATCCTTGGGTGTTGCTTCGTTAGTAGTTTTCTTGGATTCGCAACTGGTGGTTTCGCAGTTGAACAACCCATATCGGGTCTGAGACCAATTTTTACATCGATTGTTTTTTAGGGTACATTTTTTGCAAAGATCATTTCAATTTATAACATTCATTCATATTCCTCGAGCTGACAATTGGATGGAAAAATTATTGGCTAATCAAGCAATTGATTGGCATATTAATCATTCAGTACTCTAAAATATATCAAATACATCATTCATTTTCACACATTTGAGTCATCACATCATATAAATCGATGTATCTATATAGATTCAAAGTGTTCACAATATGTACAAAATTTGGACCATCATGTCCTACAAAATTAGGGCTTATGCCCGATCATGTCTATCATCAGATAATATTATAGTCATTCGATCATGTCTATAAAATCTACTCTTGAGGTCCCTACCCAACATTTGTGTTCCTATAGAACAAAATGGCAGTCGCAAAAAGGCGGAAAAATCGCACCCAGTCTCGTGGTACTCCTACCACCTATCTCTCGATAGCCTCCGGTAGGTCCTCTATCGCAGCCATAGGCACCTAGCGAGTCAAGCTCTCGAAGTTCCCCTATATTGCATGGAGTGTCCTACTAGGGTCTTCACCATATGCCTCACCTCTGCGATGCTTGTGCCTTGGGTATCCCTCAGACCTGACTAATCACATATCTGCATCATGATCAACATAATTTTGTAAGTCATTTAGTCCAATCAAAAACATTTTTTCATCTGCATACTTTGAAAAAAAAATCACATAATAAAAAAAAAATCAAAAATGTAATCTCACCGATTGCGCCCCATGCTGCACCGAGTGGTAGGACTAAATCTGGATCATCGCAAAAGTCCATCCCAACATAAGGATAATCTTCCACTGCAATGACTTGTTCTTCCCACCATTGGAAGAACTCATCATCCCAATTGATCTGGGGAACTTCACTTCCCCCTAATCTCTTCATCAAATTTTCCCATTAGACTATTCTTGGATCTCTTGGGCTGCTGATAGTTGAGATGACTTTGGGCCGAAGCCTTGGGAACCTCTCGAAGAAGAATGTCAACAAGATTGTACCATACCCGAAATTTTTGGTCTTTTCTTTCCGGATTGAAGTTAATTGTTTCTTCATATTGCTCAGTAAGTTTGTGCACCAATCAAAGAGATGAATCAGGCATTCTATTGCTATGCTCATTTGTGTTCTCGAAGCCTGATGCAGAGAAGCAGATCCTGCTACTCTTCCAATGGTGAAGAGAAGGATATTCATTTATAAATCCTTCAAGTCTCTAATAGGAATCTAAGTTCCTACTTTTTGTGCATTATCTACGCAGTAGATCTGGACATAATCCTCCATGGTAAGCCCTCCACTAGTCTTTGCATGTAAGTCTACTAGGTCTCCTCTCCGAGAGAGTCTGGTGATAAAGTATATATCTTCCACTTCTATGCATAGTGGCATCTCATCAATTATGAAACATTATTCTTCCGGTTCCCAATGATCAACCAACATTTGAAGCAACCATACATTGCTTTTCATATTTGGAATTTTGAAAAACTTGAGCAATCCACAATTTCATAGAACATCTAATGAAATTTGATCTTCCATTACTTCATTTTCAATTGCACTATGTTCACGCTCTCTCCAACTAATAGACATCCTGAGAAAAATTATTAAATCATGGATTATATTCAAGTTTTAAATTTTGGCTCTGCACATACGCGACTTCACTTGTACAAAGTCACGTATGATACGTAGGTCCGTCCACAAGAACCCACGTATGCGCAAATGGTTTCATCAAAAAATCTCTTTCCTACGGTCAAATTTCCACAATTTTACCTTAAACTGAAACGAAATTGATGCAAAGGATGAATTTAGAGCTTACTTGACAGATTTGGTGCGATTTGACGGTTGATTTCTCTAGTTTTGAGAAAAGGAATTTTTGCTCCAAAATCTCCTTCTCCACTTCTGCAATGTAAAAATGATCCAAATGTGAGTCAAATGGTCTATTTATGCCCAGAATTTGAAAATTTTTGAAAATTTTCCTGATGCTTATTTTCCGAATTTGATTAAAGCAGTATAACCGTTTGGCTTGTAAGTGTTGGGAAGGTATTTTTTTCAAGTAATTTGTTGAATTCGAGATTTTCTAGTTTTTCTTCGGATCCATGACCGTTGACTTGTCATGGCAGGTATATGATTTAAAACTAGCATATAGGTTAGGGAATCCACTTTCCGTTGCATTTTTCATACTAGCCTCCATTCTGATCACTTTCCATAGGGTTGGTCCCATCATGTCATGAGTACTTAACCCATTTCACTCGCTGATTTTTTAATCATGACTTGGTGGTAGAGCCTTCCTTTACATGGGCTTCCTAGTTAGTTCCTTGCTATCATTTTTCACCCATACTGCAATTCTTGTAGGCTTGGGAGTCCTCTTTGGTCCCACCATTCTTATGCGTTGAAGCTTCACTATTCTTCTTCTTCACTATCACTTTTCTTGCCATTACCTTAGAGGCTCCCTTATGTTGTTGAGTTGTATTACTGCATTGCATATTGACTACTTGTTATCTTGGCCTTTAGCCGGCTTCATATGGACTCATGTTTAAGCCATATTTTGACCATGTCTTTCTATACAAGTTAACCATGCAATCACTTAGCTTCTGCAACTCAACACCTTTACCCATGTATGGAGCATTTCTCTAAGTGTCACTTACCAGTTTTTGCCACCTTGCATTGAGCATAGGATCATTCCTATCCCAGGAACTAGAGCATCTATGTCACGACACTCTTTATATCCATTAAACTATAGCATTCTTTTATTCTTTTTTAGGCTTTGAATATGAAAAAGAAAAAAAAATTAATATTTTGAAAAAGAGCGGGAACAGGATATTTCTTCCATATTTGATGGCAGCTACAGTGTCAGTTTTTCGCCCTTAAACAAAGCACAAAAAAGCTAAGTATTTTCTCCATTTGGGATGGTTTTATTTTTTACTTAGGAGAAGCCATAACCTTGTTTCATGAGTCAGTACTCCCCCGGTTGGTTATCTCTTCCAATCATATGGAGGGTTTTGTTATGCCTCCTGCATGACAAAATTATACAAAGTCATCATTTGTTTCCATAGTCAAACATGAGTCTTGCTTTTTTTCAAGGGAAGTTAACCTGAGTCGGCCTTTCTCCGGTGTCTCTTGACTCATTTTTCAGTCGGCCTTCCTGGTCTTGTCAGTATCTTGTTCTATCACATCAAATATTTAGTCCTTTTGCTCATACTGGTTTGAGAAGGTCTCCACTGACTTCTTGCCGATGGGTTTGTCTCTTATCAACTATGACATATTGCGCTGAGGGTAAACCTAGAGCTGCACCCTGGCCCTATTTACATCATTGATAGGTGACCTTGTACTCAACATTTGATCATCATCGTGGGACTTTGACTGAGTGGTTTCCCTTGTGTTCGACGTCAGCTTACATTATAACACCTGGGATTCGTGCAGTACCTTGATTTCCATTTGACCCTATCGGTGGATATCTCGCCTCATTGCCATATTTCATTATTGGTTGGTTCAGAGGGTTTCTGTCGTGCACTAGCTTCATCTTGTGCATGCCGGAAAAATACTTCGGGTTGGTTACTTCACTCTACTTCATATGATTTCTTCCAAATCTTGGTCTGCGGGTTACACTCGCACTGGACTAATGTGGGATGCCTTAATTCCATCCTTCCAGCAAATATTTTCCCATCAACTCTGACTCATTGCTATAGGAATAAGGTCTAGAGACCTTTTTTTAGTACCTTAGGGTTTGCAGTCATTAGTGGTAGACTCTTCGCTATCGACAGTGAGGATACATCATTGCCTCCTGATTGATAGATTCTTTTAAGTGTTCGACTTCAACTCATTCATTCGCACTTGCTAGATTGTACTAGGGCACCTTGAAACTCATTATCATTATCGGTGGGTTGTCTCGCGTTTGTTAACGGTATACATCAATGATCGATAATCAAAATATTTCTCCCATGGTCGGCTTCAGCTCATTTATTCCCATAGTGTAGAATTGTGCCATGGTGATCGGTGAAGACCTCGAGTTTGCATCAGCATGCTTTGGTTCACTTTGATAGCTCCTTCATTTTTCTACCAATGACACCATCCACTCTTATATGTTGCAGTTTCATCACAGCAGCATTCTATATGTTGGCTCCCGAGTTGTGTGTTGTACCATTTTCTCCACCACTTATGATTTGGTACTTGGAGATTCAGTTGTGACTTTTGTGATTAGATATCTATTGCAGCATCATTGATCAGTGTTCTATATGTGATACGTGGACTTTATTTTGACTTGTATTCAGGGCAATGATCAAATGATTCACTATGTACTTAACATTTCAGCTATACTTGTATACATATTGGATCCACTCTATCCTTCATATGCGGACATGCTTTTCTTTCATTGAGCATGGGTATGCCCACCTTAGACATGAGCTATCTTTCTGATCTCTCTCACTGGTTTTTTGGCAGGCTGAAATCTGGTGAAGTCCTCTCTAGTCCTCGCAAGGTTCTTTCTATGCACATAATACATTTCGTCCATCATGTACCCCTTATGACCTCATATATTAGGGGGCATCTATTATAGCATCATTTATCACTAGCTTATACTTGATGATTTATACATTGGCCTTGGGCAACCCTTTCATTCATACTTGGACTTATTTCTCAAAAAATAGTATCTTAAATCCCATACGTGACTCTACCTAGACTTTTCCGCGTATATACACGAGTCCATACATAGAGAACCATGTATAAAATTTTAATCATATATATATATATATATATATATTCCCAATTTTAGAGGCGGGGTTTACGGTTGTTCCAATAACTTAACCACCCCATCCCGTGGCCTAACTGTTCACAACTGTAGAAACTAATTTGAGAGAGTATAAAAGCCCCTCAAGGGAATGGCCTAAGGGAGGAAGAGAGAGAGAAAATAGATATTATACGTTGTTGGAGCCCTATCCAAGTTTGATATATTCCCGTGCCTCCTGCACTTCCCAAATATTTGCAGGAAACCCTTGTTTCCTTGAGCTGCTCATCACCCTATGTGACATCCATTGTGCACACATCTTGGAAGAAATCTTGAGAGGCTAGGGCTGGGCGGATCCAGAGGATGGTATGCTTGAAGGCCATGGCAGATTTCAGGTGATCTGTCAAACTAGGAGGTAACTCCGCAAATTGGAATGTGTATTAGATGAAGAATGTGAATGTATTTATACATGGAGGTGAGGCTATTGGGATTCATCTCCCAATGACTCTTGGCCTTCCTTATTTCCTAATATAATTTAATATACAATATTAAATATCCTCACCCAACCCTTAGGATTAGGTGTCAACATCTCTTCATGTTTATCTACTGTACATATCATTACTAATAGAAGAAGCCATCTTGTTCCTGATGTTTACGTGTCAATTATATTTTATACATGTGTAATGATCATCAATTGAAAATTTAATATTGTTTTTATGATGTTATGCATGATTTTCACTAACATCTAGAACATATATATGCTGTACAACTAGGGTTTTGTGTTTGCTCTTTGTTTATTTACAGATTTCAGAGCACAAAGTGTTACAGGGGGTTTGCACCCCGCAGGATCTACTTCAACCGAGGGATATCCGGGTAAGGTCTCCAGCCTGTAGATTCTAGTTATTTGCATAGAATTTGGTTAAGTGAGTCCTATTTTAATGGCATGCCTCTGATCTATGAAGGTTATCAACCCAAGACCTTTAGGGTAACAAGTCCCTAAACACTGTGTTGTTACAATGCAGCATTTATATAATTCTATATTTTTACACAGTCTGGCCTCCCCAGAAAATGTTTTCCCAGTAAATACCTCCACCCAAAACCACCTCCCCCAGTAAATACCCTACAGAAATTTCCTCCCCCAGAAAATACCTCCCTCAGATACTACCTCTATTTTTTTCCCCATTTTTTTAATAGGATTTTTTTTTTTAAGTGAATTTAAACCAGAATTGAGTATTTTTACTGTGACATCAAAGTGATTTTTTTCTTTAAAAGAATTAATTCTCTCATATCCATTGTGGGAGTTGTTCTCTCCATCAAAGAGAACTATCCTGAATGGTCTCCGAAAATCAAGCACACTTTCATTTTTAGTGAGTCGTGGAGAGGAATTTGTGAAGGAGAAGGAGACCATCGACCAGGAAAGCCCACTTCAGACAAGGAGATCGTCATTTGGGAAAATAAGAACTGCAAAGCCTATGCCTTGATTGCAGCTTCCGTAAATGAAGAGGTGATTCGACATATTACACCCTTTTCAAATGCCTATGAAGCCTTGAGAAAACTAAAATAACTCAATGACTCACATTCAGAACTTGAAATTGTTCAATTAATGATTAAGTTGTTTAGTCTTGAATTGAAAAATGATGACCCTCTTTCTTTAGCTTCAGAGGTAAGATATATCATGCATTAAATTAATAATACTATTGTAGAAGTTGACATACCTCTCATAACATATGTTAAGGAATTGTATCCCGCTTACTCACATTACCTTGATTCATCGTAAGCAAGTGGAAACCTCATGAAAATTACCTTTGATTCCTGTGAGAAAAGGTTTGCAAAAACGGAGAAGGCTTTTGGAAATATGACAACCCCTCTTTCTTCTAAAGAGGTTGTATGTTTTTCACATAGAGAAAAGATTCGTGCTCAAGATTCTTCCAGAGGAAAAGGTGGCCGAAGAGGAAATGGAAGAAGAAATTTCAGAGGAACGGGGGTTAGACAAACTCAAACTGAAAAATCTGATCTTCATTGCATACGCTGCAATAAAGACTGGCATGATGCATCTACATGTAGGCTGCCTTGGGATAAAATTGAGTAGAAAATAAATCAAGAAAAAGGTAAAACTCATGACAGAGACAAAGGTAAAGCACCTGAATCTGCTCATTATGTTGTAGCACATAGTAACAATGGAGTAACTGAAGACTTGTTTGATGTTTCATTTAATTCTTGGAGAAATGATTCGTTGCTAGATTCAGGAGAAAAATGTCACATGACATTTAGAAAAGATTTTTTTGAAGAATCTACTGACAAAGTTGATGGAGCAGTATACTTCACATATAAATCCAAACTTAAGCCATCAGGGCTTGGCACAATCAGGCTTAAGTTTCCTAGTCTTCCAGATCATCTTCTACATGAGGTTCTATACCTCCCTGAGTTGAGGAGAAACTTGTTGTCCTTGGTCCACATCTTGCACCAAGGACACTCCATTCACATGTTTAATGGCAAGTTTGAGGTCACAAAAGCATCAGATCACTCACTTGTCTTGGAGGGAATAGAAGAAGGAAGACTCCTGAAGCTGCAAGGTTCCTCTACTCATGCATAAAATTTTTCATTTAGTTCACATCATGATGAAGGTAAATTCCCATCAATTCTTTTATGGAATGCTAAATTTGGACACTTAAACTATGAAAACCTTTGATTGTTGAAGAAAAATGGTGTTACTGGAATGCCTACAATTCCTAGGAAACTTATGCAATGTGATTCTTGTATTCTAGGAAAGCATATCAAACAACTATTTCATGATTCACATTGCAGAGAACATAGAAAATTTGAGCTTATTCATTCAGATTTATGTGGCCCTATGCTTGTTGCTTCTGCAAATTGAAATAAATATATGATGACATTTATTGATGATTACACCAGAATGTGTTGGGTTGACTTATTGAAGAACAACTCTGATATTTTCAAACATTCAAGAATTTTCATGCATGGATTGAAAATGATGCACAAAATCATATTGGCTCTTTGTGCACTGATAATGGAAAAGAATACACTTCAAATGAATTTGAAAATTATCTTCGTCAACATGGGATCAAACATCAAACAACCGTGCCCTATAATCCTCAACAGAACGGTGTGGCTAAAAGAACGAACATGACAATTTTAAATATGGTTCGCTCCATGATGTTTTTTAAGAAGGTAAAATTGTTGTTTTGGCCTGATGCAATTCTATGTGTTGTATACATAAAGAATAGGTTTCCTTCAAATTCAATCAGAAACAAAACTCCTTATGAAATGTGGCATGGCCACATTCCTTCGATAAATCATTTCAGGTTCTTTGGTTGCACCTATTATTCTTTGATACCTAAGGTACAAAGGAATAAAATTGGTGCTATAAGTCGAAAATGTATCTTCTTGGGGTATTCCAATACCTCCAAAGGATATTGTCTCTATGATGAAGTCAATAAGAAGTTTGTAGTAGAAATAGATCTCATATTCCTTGAATCTTCCAAGACTAACAATGTTGTTGAGCAGCAACTTGATCGCCTGGATAGATTCACACATGCAAAGTCTTTTCAAGAATTTGATAATCAGATTCCAAGTCTTGAAGGGTGGATTCCTATACTAAATCAATTTGTGGAATCATTTTCCGAAGCACTTTCTCCCCCACATAAAGAACCAACCATGGATGACACATTGAAAAATGTGATTGACAGAATTGAGAGATTGAATATTGATTCAATTCCAACTCATTCAAATGAGTAGCATGGGCCATCTCAGAAGGAGATGAAGTTCACTCACAGCTTCACTTGGTCCTATGACCCAATGGGAATCATTTCCAACAAGAGGGTGGAAAACAAATCCACACCATACATACACACACACTGATTGGAGATAGAGCAGTACATGAATCAAGAAGAGTGGGAAGCCAACACACTACAGGAGGTAGAAGAACAGGTGATTTCCACCTCATGCATCCAAACCCCGACTCCACAAGAAAGGAAAGCTGCAGGAGCTAAATATGACAAGGGAAAGAAACCAGAGAATGAAATAGGAAGCAATATGACAAGGGATGATCAAGTTGACATGGATATTAACACATCCACCAAAGAGTTCAAGATGAAATATAGAAAGAGAGCTAGATTCCATATGGATACTAACTAGAGAAGTGAGAAAGATCAACAAACAATTGTTACAATCAAAGATTCACCAAGCTATTAATTAAAAAATGACAGCTATACTGCTTTTGAAAAGTCCTAATTCTAATAGGATTGAAAATCTTAAATATCCTTCTAACAACCTTATCTAGTCTTTAATTCATGCTTTGACACCTGAAATCCCATGAATTCGAATTTAGATGCTGACCATTCACTTGAAGTAACCCTGTTGTGAGTAGTAATGTTTTCCTATAAATTAGGAAACATGTCTCCTGCTTTTCAGCCCTTTAATTTCATTATCAGTTTCGAGAAATTTGATCATTGATGGATCAGGTTTACATGTGTCATGTTTGCCAAATATTCCCATAATTATTTAGTCTTCCAGCTGTGCATAAAACCAAATCCAAAATGATGCAAAAAGGTAAAGGATAAGCCTACGCTACGAAAGTAGCTTGTTTTCGTAGCGCTTTTTGTAGCTCGGTGTTAAACTTCCCTTTTCAATCATTTTTTATCTGTTTTATTCAAAGGAGCCTTCTCATGCTATATCCACACTTCCACCAGAAATTTCAAAGCCAAATTCATCAGAGTTATCCCAAAATTTTTATGAAATTGTGCAAAAATACTGCTTCAGCAGTTTCGTAGCGCATTTCAACAGGTTTTCACTATCTACGCTAAAAAACTGTTGTGCAAGCAGTTTTCTCAAAACAGTCTTCAAAATTTATAACTTAGAAATGTTTAAACCTTATGAGGGTTGTTAATATCTCAAAAACATAATAACCTGACCTCAAAAACATGATCTTCATCAAAATTTGTCTTCACCTTAATGAGAAACTAACTTATAAATTTATCACTTTATTGCACTATTCAATTACTCTGTTTCACTGTTCCTTTAGCTTTTCTTGAGATTTTGTTAGCTGAATCTCCAAATCTTCAACTTGTCTTCTTAAATTCCTATTGCTAGCTCTCAAATGAGTATTCATGACTCTCACAAACTTTGCTTCTTTTATGGCTGGGACTGTCCAGGTGAAGAACTATTCCTCACTGCTAAGTATTTCTGGTTTAGAAACCTTTTCACCTTCCGAAATAGCTTTCATCCTCTTGAACCTTGTTTTATCAATGGAATGTTTTATAGCTATTTTCTTCAACTTGGAAATTTCATGGTTTGCTGATTTTAATTTCTCCTCCATTCTTTCATAACTGATTTTTTCTGTTTATGTTGAAGATACTCTGTTTTTGGTATGTTCTGATATAGGTGAATAAAGGTCTATTATATCTTCATAAACATTAGGTGTTTCATTTGTTTTATCAACCTCTACATTAAGCTCATGTATCCTCTTTGACTGTCTAGTTGCAGGCTTCCTAGCCTTGAAAACAAATGCTGCATCTTCATCTTTAAACTCTAGCTTCTTCGATGATTTCACCCTTTTCTGTTTGCCTTCATCAACTCCTATGAAGTCAGCTTGAACTAAAGGAGACTCTTCTATGTCTATTGCATGCAAAATATCATCTAATTTCCCTTTCAAACCTGGGCTATCACTTGTTTCTAAAAGTATTGTTTTCCCTTTTGACTTTGCAGCTTTATTACTAGTAATTATCTGTAGAATTTGCTTATCTGCTGTCTATTTGTGTGTAGCTTATTTGATTTCTTATAACCCTTTTTTTACAGGTGAAGGGGTTTCTGCAATGACCACTGGTATCCTTTCTACTTGGTCCTTTACTTGTTTCCTAGGCTTCAATTTCACAAACCTTTTTTTCCTTGTAACTACAGGTTTGCTAGATTCTGATGGTAGAGATTCTTTGCCTTAGGGTTATTGACTGGAGTTTGAGATTCTATTCCAAATCCACATATAAATAGAAAATATGATAAATCTCTATTAATATTTCGGAGCTCATTCAAGGCCAACAGTTTGATTAAACCATGGTGAAACATAGATGTTTCACATTCTTCATATTTCAGTTGAACCTTATCAGCCATTTTAGCAATGCTTCTATACAGGAAAAAATGGTAAGTCTAGAGATATCATACGTGTGAAGTGTAATAGAAGTTTGAAATGGTAGGAGTAAAATTTTTGGTACCTTCCCTCGCATGTGAAATATCTATGGATATTGAAGACTAGTTTATCATAGCTATCTTTAATGCAGTTTCTGGGAATTGCATTATTTAAATCCATCTCTATATATTCTAGCTTTAAAAACACCTTGCATGCCTCCATATCAAATCTGAAACCCTTAAACCATGTTTCCTGTCCTCTAGGTATCTCAGTCACTAGAGCTATAGTTTCAGGAGCTACTGACATGTTCAACATTCCCACCTTTGTATTTGTACCATTGAAATGCAAATCAAATTCTTTTGATACCTAACTATGTCGACCTTGCAGCTTTTCACAGAACTTTAAACATCCTGCCTTTCTGAAAGCATCTTACAATGTTTTTTCTTTAAATAGAACTCTTGTGCTTTCGGGTTCATACCTTAAACAATGTCCTGACCTATGATTCTTTTTCTCCTCTATCATTCTTTCCTTCAGAAATTTATGTTTGCTTCCTTTAGAATTTAATGATCAGCCTCACTTGATAGAAGGATCAACCTCACTTGATAGTAGACGAGAATATCTTTGGTGTAAGATGACCATAAGCTTAAACTCGAAATAGATATGTTTCACTGCTTGTTATGAAAACTGGAACGAGTGACACATATCAGCGTTTTCAAAATTTAAACTTATTTTCACAAATGACACCTCTACGGTAGTAATGATGGGTATGAATGATTAAACATTTTGGAAATGACCCTTAACTGACTCATTATGATGTCATTATATGATAAACGGATTCTGACAGTTTTTATGTTTTGACATGACATTTCTAAGAATCTATGTTTTTGTAGCACACCTAGTGCAGTTTTGGTGAAATGTACTACGAAAGTAGCAGCACCTTCATAGCACACAACTGGTTTTTTGAACTGACCACGCTATGAAACTACGGTTTTGTGGCTAATTGCAGAGGATTTTTCCAAAAGTTTAAAACATGATTTCTAGATGAACGATGAGACTTTTCAACCATGGGATGAGACTTAAAGACCTTATTTGGAAATGAAAACTAAATTTTTAAGACTTCTAAAAAAATCACCAACCTTTATCAAGAATGAAATGACTCAAGACCTATTTGACATTATGACTAAAACAAGGTAAACTTTCAAATTTTAGAAAAAAAAGAAAAAATTAGGGTGATAACAATAGCCACGAGTCTATCAAAATTGCAGGTCACATTGTCCAATACACAGTCAAAACTAAAAATGGAAAAGATTTCCTCCATGGCCAAAGACACAAGGATTAAATCCTTGGAGGATTTAGTGATACAAATTGGGTATAACCCATCAAATCTAGCAGTGGTAGAATCAATGCAGATATAGTTGCTTTGAGGAAGCAACTCAAGATGCCAACAACATAAGATCCTCTAACAAAGGATATAGAGGAAAATGAGACACAGAAATAAGAAATGATGCAGTTGATCATTGAACAAGCTAAACAGATTAAGAAAATGGAAAATGAGATGGAGAAAATGATAAAAGAGAAAAAAAAAAGTAGTAAGAGAGGCAGTGAAGGAAGCAACAAAAGAAGCAACCAAGGCAATGATTCCATTACAAGAATTCCCTCTTGCTGTCATTCATTCAGAAACATCTACAACTACATATACATTTGGAGAAGGCACTGAGTAGTTAACTAAGGCTATGGAAAATATTTTTTTACAGACAACTGAAATAAAAAAGCTGCAAGACCAAGTCACTACCCCACAAGATCGGATAAAAATGAATGATTCAACACATGCTACAGAGTTACAGATCAGTAAGAAGTTTACAGAAAGTTTGCAGAAGTCTCTTTGGGAGTCTTCAATTGGGAACATGGTAGGAAGAGTGAAAGAAACTATCTGGATGAATATAATTGACTCCATGAATGAGATATGGCCATCAATCCAGATAATTTTTTAGCAGAGAGATTTAATTCATCTGGTAAGTTTTTGCGATAGAAAAGGAAAATGAAGAATTTGGTGATAACCCTGCAACTAGTAATAACATCATCAAATTTCTCGATTCCAAAAGCAGTTTTGAGTTGGAATCCCTTGGATTATAAGACAGGTTAACAACAATACTTGAAGTCATGAAAGTACTAAACAAGAAGATTTTAGTTGCACAGGTTGAAGAGAAGTGTAATCAGCTTAAAATTGGAGTGAGAATATTTACTAACAGGATTGAACCTCTGAAAAAGAAAGGACTGCCTCCCTCGTTTGTAATTAATGAAAAACTTATGGCAAAACCAAATTATGTAAAGAAGCTCACTGACATCTCAAAGGATGCATCCAAGAATACTAATATGAAGAACACTATGACAGGGAGGGATTTCTATGAATTTATCAGTAATGACATCTTCCTACAACATGAAATCAAGCACATCTTTCAGGTGAAGACAACATTTATGAAGTACACAGAAACTGATGAGATATACAGAAGATTAATCAGGATCAAGATTTCGAGTCCAGAGGAATGGGAGAAATTGTGTGACTTGTAGGAATGATGATAGCTCAGCATGACCCAGTGTATCAATACAACACATCAGCATAGAATTTTCCAGCATTGAAAACCACTACAACGCTCAATAACGGCTTTATGGAGACTTTAGCCATCTGGCAAAACCGTTTCAACGTGTCCATGCAATGGTCACAATTGTCAATAATCAGTTACTATTGTAATAAATAAGCAGGTTGCCTCCGTTGATACGACAATCAATAGGAATTAGTTTAAATATTGCATTTTGATTCCTTATTAGGTGTTGGACCCTAGATTGCAAGCGTTTTTCAATGGAAAATTTGTAATTTTGGAGTAGGAGCATCAATAAAAAGACCATTTTGCAAGATTCATGTGATGTATATTCTTGGTGATGTTTTTCTTTTACTATGTTTAATGTTTCCACTCTTTTTCTTTCAATGTATCATTTCTTAATTGTAAAACAAAATCTAAAGATTAAGATTTGTTGCACAGAGCACCTTAAGTCTGGCTGAGTTTACAATTTAATTTTTTTTCTTTTGATGTCCGGTTTAAGAATACTTAACTTCTTTTAAAACATTACTGAAATCATTTTTCTCCATTTCATAATTTCACTTTGTTATAAAACACCAATATATATAGCTAGCTTGCCTTGCAATTGATCTGAACAATGGATGCACACACCCAGCCTGTATTGACTGCATATCCCAATGGAAATAGTTTAAAAATATCCCTTAATCCAACCAAAAATATCAATAAAAAACAACTCTCACATTCAATTTAACTAGCCTAATATTTGAAAAATTTAAAACAAAGCTAAATCTTACAGAGAGATCCCTCTCTGAGTCTAGGAGGGCTAGATCCTAGGCTCAAAAGTGGTTTTATGTTGTCATTTATATTTTAGTATTTCCAATATTACAAATTTTAGAGATATAACACTAGGGGCGGTCGAGACCCCTGCTAAAGGGTAAAATGCTTGTGTGGTGGTTGATGAATATCCCTCTCAAGGCTTTCTGTGGCCCGAGGTAGACTGTCAGATTAGCTGTAAATTCACAAAGATACTGCATACATGTTCATACTAATATATAATTGATAAAGGAATATTTGGAATGATTACCTCTTTGTGAACAATAGATCCTATGGAGAGTGCTAAGCGGCATGGTAGGATTCTTTCCTCACCAGCTCCAAATCCAGATCTTGCAACCGAACAAAGCACCCGTGTAATCCTCACAATAGTATAGCTTTCTAACAATTAAAAAATTATATAATCGACATCAAACTATGAAAATATGAGCCATTCATATCATGCTTCACAGACAAATGAACAAAAAATGTGACACTGAAACATCAAATTGACAAAACGGAGACAGTTCTATTAATTTATAAAAAGGAGGATTACAATCGTTGGTTGTACCAAGCCCTCCTCATTCTTCCAATTCCTATCTCTATTTCTCTATCTCCGTGTGTGATGATGCTTAGGCTGAGAGTCCTCAATGAACCTCTCCAATATTCAAGCCTCACACTTCAACAATGAAATTATGCTCCACATATGATCAAACCTTCGACCCTAGACCAAGAGCCTAAACCTCCAATTTATAGGAAATGGAGAGGACAAACCTTGCCAACCTTTCAACCACCTCAAATCGGGAAATATATAATGTTTCCTAGCTTTTCTTTTGTTTTTGCCTTTCGTAGGAGTTCAGTTGTGTTTGGAAATATCTAATAAAAGGTTTATACCATAAGTTTTTTTCTTTTCAACTGACTCATTCTCAGAAAAAGCTATAAATTCCAGTGAGTTTCCGTGAGATCTTTCCATTTTCACATTCAAACATGGATAATGTTGCCCCTTAGGCAAGACATAGCATTACCCTAGGCACTAACGCTCCCTTTGCATGGCTAGGATGTGTTATAACTCTGCCTAGCTGCTTCTGGGGGTGCTTTACCTTGGAAAAATGGGCCTTTGTCTAGGTCATTTTCTTCCTTGCATGTTACCTTCTCCTCTGAGCTAATGAGGAGGTCATTTTTCCTGTAACAGATGCCCCATAAAGTGTGAGGTCAAAGGCGAAGACGATGGCAAAAATACTTTATAATAAATGTAGTAGCGCGAGAGGAGTTGGAGGACTGATGAAAACTTGAAACAACAACATATGTTAGAAATATAGTATCTGTCTTGAGTCGGATATTCCCATGCTCAGTAGTTGTATGAAAATGATTTCTCTGAAAAGAGATATGACCAGTGTATCCACCGATAAGAACAATGTGGAAACACAGCTTGGGAGAGGAAACACAGCTGAAATGATGTAAGCCTCAACCAAAGGTCTTGGTCGTTGCTTCACTAAACTGCATATTTCCGCACTTGAATGAAGGAGATGTAGTCAAACATGCGGGAAATATTCTGATTACCATTCAATGACAAAAATTGTTAAAAAATGCGAGGGTGGCCACTGATAAGGATGATGGTCCCCAAGATGCACAGTACAATCTAGTGAGTGTGAATAAAATTTGTTGATGTCAAACACTCATAGAACAATTTGATCGGGAGCCAATAATGAGAACCCAAAATCAAACACAAGGTAACCTGCCACTGATGTATGCAAGCACCTAGGTACTGATGTGTTTCTAGATCAACTTCCTGGATAAGATGTTGAAGTCGATAGGAAGAGATACATTGAAAGGCAGGCACTAAGGCATCCTACATCAGTCGACACGAAACGGGAAAAGATGATTTTGTTTTGGAAATAGTCAAGAGAAAATGGGAGTAAATGACAACAAATAATTTCTGGTATATGATGGCTTGACTGTTATAGGAAGCAGTAAATAGCGGGATCCTCTTGAACAATAGAAGGCACAGTAACAGGGTACCAGGCAGATTAGGCTTAACGAACACCAAAGAGTGTCAGGATTCACCAATGCAGGGGAATTGGCATATGAAGGTTAAAATCATAGATGGTAGGGTTCGGCTAAATGAGAGTGAATTTTATGGGAAGTGCCATGTTTAAGATTTTGTGCTGCCAAATCGACCTTGAGAGTATAACATAATAAGTATCCACTTTGTCCAAATTTTTTCCCCGTCTGATTAAGTTTAATGAGTCCATACAGGTAAACTTGCTGACCTTTTCATATTTAGAGAGTTTGAAAAACATCATAAAAGACAACTCCAGGGGGTACTTTTGTCATGTTTGATAACCGGATATGACAAAGGGAGAATAGTAAGCCCAACACAGTTCATTTTTCTTAAGTTAGTCCATTTAATCTGGATAAAGTGATAAACCTATGCTCAATGGACATCTGCCTCATTTTGTTATGAGTACGAGGAGATGGAGTAAACTCAATATTCTTCGTGAATTTTTAACGAATCAGACGAAGAAAAACTCAATGCTCTCTGTGAAATTTTAACGAGCCCAACAGAGAGAAACTCGGTTACTTTTTTAGTTTTTTAATGAGCTAGAAAAATATGGGAAAGAATGGCTCATATTTCTTCATCGTAGTATTTTAACGAGCCCAACGAAGGAAACTAGGGGTTTTTTCAGTTTTACAAGCTATAAAAAGTCCCTAAAAATAAAGCTCGTGCTGGGTCAAACATGGTCAAATATGCACATGAACACTAACAACTCATCAGAGCATCGATGACGTTTAAAAACCAATATTTGTGACAAAAATAGTGGAAATTTACAAATTTTAACAAACTAGATGAGTGAGTCATACCTCCAGAATGTCTATAAGAAGGAAAAAAACCTTCATTTTCACTGTTTTGAGTGTTGTGATAGAGCTCTGGAGTGAAAAAAGAGGTGAAACTTCTGTTGTGGATTATGGATTATCCGGGCAATGATTTTTGATTCTGCGAGATCAAGGTAAGAGCTTGAGCCTTTATCTAGCTTTCCATTATCATTTTAGTTGTTTTTACTGGTTGAAAATTGGATTTTTAGCAGGCTCTAAACTTTTTAAGCGGCTAATGCGGGTGCCCAGTGTCAGGGCTGCATTAAATGCATTGCTCGTTAAGGGACAGTGCATTAGCACGCTTTGATTTGCACTAGGGCCCGTGTTAGCCATCATAATCTTTTTTTAAACTTGTTTTTCTCAATAATAAAGTGTTTTTTCCTGTCTTGTGTAGGTGTGAAGCTATTTACCATGAGTATTTGGTGTGAAAGAGAGCATGAATGACAAGAACGTGAAATGGTCACTGATGCTGCTACTTTTTTGGTTCTCCATGGATGCGGTTTACTAAAGTATGCTCATTTAGAGCTGACGAGGGGGTAGGAAGACCTTCTAAGATGGATCATCCAGCAGTGGGATGATCAGCAACATGTCTTTCACATCGGGGGTCATGAACTCTCGATCAAGAAAGATGACATATACTACTTAACTGGCCTGTCATGCAGAGGACCGAGGCCCAATATGACAAGCTCCAAGGTTGATCCCTGTACTAATGTGGATCTAATCTGAGCTCACTGCATAAACAATATTGCACCGGTAAGCAACCACGTTCCTATAGCACAGGTGATCTCGAGACCAATGAGTTCTCTCTTGTGGATGATAGTTTGTGTTATCACTCAAAAAAAAAAAAAAATTCAAAACATCACTGACAAGATTACTTAGGTTCATGAGTCAAAATAGGGTCTTAAGAGTCATTTCTTGAGTTTGACCAAGCGAATTATTAATTTTTGTATAGTTTGAGCCTACCCTAGTGTTTAAATAAACTCATTTTTAAGGTCTTTCATGTCAAGCCTTTCATCATTTTAGGATTCATTTCATTTCCCAAATTTTTTGTATCAAAACCGCCCAATTAGCCAAGAAACCACAGTTTCGTAGTGCATCACGTTGAAAAAAGTCACTTTGCGCTATGAAAGCGTTGATAGTTTCATAGCGCAAACAACAAAAATTACACTAAAGGCACTACGAAAGCGCAATTTTGTAACTTTATTTTCAGTTGAGTTGTCAAAAGTCAGAAACTATTGGGAAAGGGTAAGATAGAGGCTTGTTGAGTCATGTAATGATGAAATCGAAGTACACACCCACGTTGGCAGTCATCATGGTCAGTATAGGTTATGAGTGGGCCATCATTTTTAGTTATGAAAGGACACTTGAAATTCAAATTCTTTCCTAATTAGTCATTTTCATTCCTTTTTCCTTCATTCGTAATGTTTGAGCTCTGAGTATCGAGCCAAAATTGTGGCTAGTTCTTAAAAAGGCTTATTACATCCATATTAAGCGAGGCTAATACATTTAGTCAAGTGAGGCTGATACATCCATATCAAGCAAGGCTGAAAGGTTTATATCAAGCGAGGCTAAGAGTTTCTCTGAAGAATATGGCAGAGGAAAGAAAAATACACAGAGGAGGATAGTGCTTAAGGCATGAACCTGAAGACATGAAGGTAATAACTGAAGACCCAATAGTGATGGAAGCATTCAAAAGAGCAGGTTTCCTACGGTTTTGTGAGAAATTGCAGGGCTGTCACACACAAGTATCCAAGGAATTTTCTATGAATTTCAATGGAACAACCACTAAAGTGGGGATGCTAATTTTTTCTATCACACCAGAGGTCATTACTATCGTTACAGAGATTCCAAGAGTTCAAGAAACCTAGTTCAAAGGGTTAAAATTTAATATGGAGCAGTGTAAAGAGTTCATGAAGCCTGAGCACATTGAGATGGATCTCAACAATGCTATCCCAAGAAGCTGCATAAAATATAATTATTCAAAACTTCTGCTCAACATTCAGAAATATTTTACCTGTGAAGGTAGGTATCACAAGGTTTATTCATACCATTTCAAATTACTTCTACACTTCACTGGTAAGATTTCACTTGACTTACCTTTTTATCTACATAGAAGTCTTGCAAAAATGGCTGATAAGGTGCAAGAAAAGTCTGAGGGGAGTGAGACATCATTATTTCATCATGGCTTAATGAAATTATTAATTTTAGATGAACTTCAAAAGATAGGAGTTCCATCACCACCAGTAGCAGAACCAAGCCAACCTATGGTTGCAAAACCAAAAGAACCCGCAAGAGTAAATCCAAGAAAGAAAAATGAGAAAATGCTAGAGAAAATTCAAATGCTTGATACACCAAATCTCCCACCTGCAAAACAGAAATCAAAGGTTGTCAAAGATGCAAAATAGGAACAAGCTATTAGAAAACAAGGGACCAAAAGAATAACTAGAAGCCAAGCAGTGGTTTTGAAAGGAAAGACAATTTCTATACAAGATAGTTCAGTAACAAAAGGGAATCTAGAGGATATTATTCATGCCATTAACATAGAGGAAACACCTATTGTCCAAGCTAAATTTATTGGGGAAGATGAGCAGAAGTTGAAAAAGGCTAAGTCTGCAAAGAGATTAGAGTTTGAGGGGGAAGATGCAGGTTTCATTTTTCAAGCAAGAAATCCTATGACAAGGCATGCTAGGAAATTAATGGAAGGTAGCAAAGAAGTTCAAAAACCCACTAAGACAGCTAAATCACCTAAAGAGATTATTGATCTCTCATCACCCACAGTGAAGGATACAATCAAAAAATTAAAAAGGGGAAAAGAGAAAGTGATAGAGAAAACATAGTTTCAGCGCCTTGAGGAAAAGTTAAAGTTAGCAAATCAGGAAATTGTTGTCATGAAAAAGAGAGCTAGAAAACACAGTGTTGAGAAAGTATATTTTAAAAGGATGATGGTAGTGTGGGAAGGGCAATTTGATTATGTTTCTGAAACTTTAGACAATACAGAGCAACTTGTCAATTGGACAATTCCAGCAATAAAAGAAGCTAAGTTTTTCAGAATAATAAACACCCATCTAAGAGCTACTAAAAAAAGAATTAAAGACCAGGTGAAGGATTTACAAGAGCAACTAGAGTTAATTCATGATGAGCTATAGAGAAAATGCATTAAAATGACAGTCATAGAAGAACCAATAGGCCAACCAATTGTAAATGAAGAAGAAATTCCTCAAGGAAGCTAAAATGAGATTGGTTTATGGTTTGAATGGTTTGTAGATGATGAAGATAGGTTAATTTTGAGTTTTTGGGCAACCACAGTTTTCATTTGACAAATTTATGAAAAAATATGCATACTCAGAAATTTTGTAGCACCTCCAGGCTTAAAAACCAGAAAAGCACTACGAAACTGTTATAGCTGCCTTTTTGTTTCCTTTGATAAGTGTTTAAGTGGTTAAAGGCTGAGTTAAGAGATGAAATTTCTATGAAAGAGGTTTTGAAGGGTAATTAAAATGATGCAAGAGGAAAGAGTAAATTTTTTGGAGAACAAAGGCTTGTAATGGCAGCACTACAGAAAGCGCTACGAAAATGTTGTATTTTCATAACACAATACATTACATCCTTTTGAGCAGTTTTTGAAGTGGTTTTAGACAGCTATAGGCTAGGAAAGAGTTATGGGACATGTTAAGCCAAATTTCAACATCCAAGGACCACGAAATGAAGAATAAATGATAGTCAGAATCTTCAAAGAAGGAAAAAGATCCTATGCCTAAAAAACAGGGTATTGTTTCCTATTTTTGTGGAGGTCAGCTAAGCGGTCATGAAGAACTGAATGCCATTATCCAAATTTGACCATGTGATGATACACTTGTCAATGATGTAGTTTCAAATAGATAAGGTTGTTATAGATAGTAATAAGGAGTTTGAGTCCTTTTTGAAATAGGACTGTCAAGTAGGATAGGTGTCTTTTTGTAATAAATTTCATGTTTTATGGTTATGCAAGGTGTCAATAGATAGAAATTCAATGTATCTAGCCTAGAGGCAGATCATCTGATAACATAAGAAGTCTATTAAAGGCCATTGGGTCGAATTTGTCAAGGGTTGGACATTTTTGGCAAAACTGAGCTTGTTGTGAATTGAGTGTTTCAACTAATACAAAGATCTTCTACTTGACCAACTTGAGATTCTGAAGGGGTTTTTAGTGTTTTCCTATTCTATTTGTATTTCTTATATATCTCATTTGTAGTGGTGTTCATCTATATTACTCAGAATTCATATATAATATGCTCTGAATTCCTTTGTAAGTGAACTGACTGTGTTTTTACATGTTTCATGTGTGTATGCCTTATCACTAAAAACTCTGATATGCCTCAACTTCCATGTTAAGTAGACTCACTGAATTACTGAATTGCTTTGACTCCATAAGCCCAATGTATACATGTTGATGTTATTTTCAACCTACATCTATCATTATTAGTTTATTTCATAAATAGAGTTAGCCATCTATATCTTTATCCATATCAATAACCCTTGAGAAAGCCCTCTCAGGCTGAGAAGGCTAAGCCTCAGTCACAAGATTAGGTTTGAAATAGTTACATGAGATTGTCTGATCAAGCAGCCTATCAGCTCCAATTTTGTGATAACAGTTTGCTTGGCAGGAGACAAGAGTCAACACGTGGCCACCAAGGCCAAGGTATTGTTGGCGCTAGATTGCATGCAGCCACAGGTTTTTGACTGGTGTGAAGGTCTTGTTCATTGGGTTCAAGAAGAAATGACGACATGTAAGACCTGGACCCAACGAGATTTTAGGTTTGGCACACTGATAGTGTCCTTCATACTAGAGTGGGTGCCTGCAATGAGGCCAAGGATGATCACGAACGCAATGGGACTGCAAGAGCCAAGATAGGCTCGCTGGTCTGCTTTAATGCCGCGGGCTAGAGAGGGTCCAATCTACCACTGTTTTGATGATGCATTCTTCAAGTGTCTAGATGGCTAGATCCTAATGATTGAAGATTATCCCTATGCAGAAATGAACTACACCGAAGATCCGAAGTTGATACTTCCACCTGGCACTCAGTGAGGTCCAGATGGTAAGAAGGAATATGATCAGTGTATTAAGTATTTTTTATCTTTTGAATGTTTATGCAACTTTTTTTTTAATGGGTGAAAATATTTTGACATGAAGATTTATTTCTTAACACAGATGTGGCACTCATCCATCCAGCCAGAGCCCCTCGCTATGCAAGGCAAGGAATGCAGCTACCTGGGGCTGGTGCAGTAGCAGAGGCTGCAGCAGCCGCCAAAGAGATTGATGACGCACATAGTTTGCATGATGTTTCTAGGAATATCGAGGGATTGAGCATGGGCATGTCACCTCTTCCTCTGAGGGATATCCTGGTTTACCTATAGCGACACACAATGGGTGTGCAGGAGAGGTTATTGGTGCCTCTTAGGAGGTTATCTAGAGGATTTATCTGCTACCATGAGCAGCAAGCTCAAGAGGAATAGTGGATAGATGTATAAATGTCAGAGTGAGGCTTAGCAGAGCCAATTTTTTGTAAAACACCCAAGTTTTGGAGAGTTTTTGATGTAACATGACTGGACATGACATATATATATATATATATACATATACATATTTTGGCAATTTTTATCTTTTGTTTTTAATTTTTATGTATTTTTTATGATGAAAAAATATACACTCATGCATGACTCTTTCTATAATAAATGCAACAAATGTGAATCTAACACATAATTCGCCAATGAATCAGCTAATGTATTAGATTCTCTAGAAATGTGCTCAAAAGTAATGATTTGAAATTGACGTTCTAGAAGTGTTACCCTTAAGTAATAACGTAATAAGACTAGATGACAGACGTGATAACAATTGTTCAAATGCATAACGAATAGCTGGGAATCTAACCTGACCACCAGATTGGATATGTCGTGAGATGCAGCTTCTGTGAGGAGTTGTATCACCAACATGTACTCAACAATATTGTTGGTGCCATTGCCTAGGAAGATTCCCCCAAAACCAAGTAGTTCCAACTCAAGTGTATAGAGGACCCAAGAAGCTGATGCAATGTGTCGTGCATGACGACTAGCACCATCCGCGTATCCAACGTGTCGTAAGGGTGACGAAGAAATATGTGTAAAAGAAGAGAGTTTTCATGAGAAAAACACTCAAAAACCCAAAACATCGAGACACACCAAAAAAATACAAAACTGATATACATAAAATTACAAAGCATATGCCCATTGGAACACTAGGCAAAATACTTCATCAGATAGAGCCCATTGCGGGGCTCAACAAGTGGAATCCCATTACAGTCCTGAAGTTCATAAGCTCCTTTTGGAAGGACTTTCACGATGATGTAAGGACCAAGCCATAATGGTTGAAGTGTTCCTAACCCCAAGAGGTCGTGTCTATGATCGTAGAGTAGAACGAGATCACCTTCGTGGAAAGAACGAGGCTTGACATATTTTTCGTATTGAGCCTTTAATCGCCGCTTGTGAGCTTCAAGTGCCAGTGTGGCATCTCGATGAGTTTTGTCCAATCGATCGAGCAAGAGCAAGATCTCTTCTTCGGAAGTGGTGCCGAGTAGGGGTTCAACAACTAGCGTGAGTGATGGAATCTCATACTCGATTGGAAGTACTGCTTCTAGACCGAATGCTAGTTGGAATGGCGTGAAGCTTGTAGAAGTTTTGACTGACGTTGAGTATGCCCATAACGCGAAGTATAGCTTTCGATGCCACATGGTTTTATTTTTTCTGACTAATTGATGAATCATGGTCTTGAGGACGCCATTTATGGCTTCGACTTGACCATTCTCTTGCGGATAGTAGGATGACGACTAGTCTTGTTGAAAGCCTAGCATGGAAGTTAACTCCATCATCATATTTTTCTAAAAGTGTGACACATGATTTGTGACGATTGAGAGGGGTACACCGAAGTGGCAGATGACCTGATTGAATAGGAAAAGAGACGTGATTTCTCCATGAGATTTAAAGTGGGAATGGATTTTGCCCATTTTGTGAAGTAGTCGACCGCAACTACGATGTAGTTGTGTCCATCAGCAGAAGTGGGATTGCATGGAACGAAGTCTATCCCCCATTTAGAAAAAGGAGCAACATAGATAATCAGATGAAGAGGGGCAGGATGGGCACTCATTTTCTTCATGAAAATATGACACGGATGGAACTTCTGGACCGTTGTGATGCAGTCTCTAAACAAAGTGGGCCAATAGTATCCTGTGAGCAAGATTTTCTGGGCAGTAGTTATGCCAGAAAGATGACCGTCACATGCCCCAGCGTGGCAATCGTTTAAAATGTGTTTTGCCTCATTAAGAGTAAGACAATGTCGAAGAATAGTATCAACACCATGATGATATAGAGTATCGTTCAGTACGAGATAGTGTTTCTCTTGGTGACGAATACGATAACGGTCGTCCGACGTGAGAGTTGGGCGAAATCGTTGAGTTTGGAGGTTGACTAGAATGTCTCCATACCAAGGATCAAAAGAATCAACCAGATAGATAGATTCATTAGGAAATGGATTGTGAGATACTTCATTTGGGTCAATTCTAGGAAGGTCCAATAGTAATTCAACGAAGACTAGATATTTCTTTTCTTTGGCAACAGTGAAAACCAAATCAAATTGTTGGAGGATTAAAATCCATTTGGAATATTTTCCTCCAATGATCTGACAAGATAGGATGTGTCGCATGGGATTCTCCAAAGAAATTACAATATTTTTCCGCAGTAATATATAGTGTCAGAGGTGGGTGACAGCGAATACCACCGTGAGAGACAGTTTCTCCACATGTGAATATCGTAATTCAGGTCCAATGATAACGTTTGACAGATAATATATCAAATGCTCACTATCGTCATCATGAACTTGAACCAAAACCATTCCTAGCGAGGATAGAGAGGTTGTCAGGTAGATGATAAATTCACACAAATAGTTGGGGGCACTAAGAAGTGGGGTGGAAATGAGTGCTCAATTCAAGGCGTCAAACGATAGTTGAGCTTGATCATCCCATAAATACAATATCCCTTTCTTGAGAAAGCACATGAAGCCTTTTGTCATCTCGGCATAGTTTACTATGAAACGACGTAAGAAATTTTCCTTCCCTTCCAAACGTTGGAGTTGCAAAATGGATTGTGGCACAGGTAATTCAACGATTGCTTTAACCTTATCGGGATCAACCCTAATCTTGTGCTTGGAGACAATAAAGCCAAGAAGACGTCCATACTAAAAAAAAAACACACTTATGTGAATTTAGACGTATGTTGTAGAACCTACACCCAACGAAGATTTATTTTAGATGCACAAGGTGGTGGCCTCGTTTCTTGGACTGAGCCAGAAGGTCATCCAAGTAAGCTTATACAATGTGTCTGATATAGTGAAATGCATAGTCCATAGCCCTTTGAAAATTTGGTCCCGCATTCTTCAGACCGAATGGAGTTTACAATATGCAAAGGTGCCCCAAGAACAAATGAAGGTGGTTTTATGTTAGTCATATTTTTTAATCAACATCTAGTTATATCCAAAAAATCCATCCATAAAGGAGAAAGATTCACATCCGGCGCAATCGTCGAGAATATGATTTATGAACGGAGTAGGATAACTATCTTTTGGACAAGCGGCATTCAGATCACGATAATCAACACAGACTCGGATGGTGCCTTGTTTTTTATCTATGGGAACCAGGTTGGATACCCATTCCGTCCGAGGAACGGGATAGATGAAACCAGCGTGTAAGAGTTTATCAACTTCAATATTGATAGTTGTTTCTTTGCGAGGGTGGACAGGTTGGAGCCTTTGCTGGATAGGCTTGGCATTGTCACAAATCTTGATTTCCTGCTCAACTATAGATGGATCTTTGTCGGGAATTTCATCATAAGACCAAGAAAAAACATTGTGGAACTCCTTAAAAGGGAATGTGAAGCGAGCAATTTCCTCGGGATTGCAATCAGCTCCAATCTGTATATTTTCCATGATACCCGTGTTGCCCGAGATATCTATGAGCATAGTCTTGGAAATATTTCCCATGTTCCCTTCTGTGTCGATAGTTTGAACAGTTGTGTGAGCGGAGGGAACGATCTCTGGTGGGTCAAAATATGGGATTTGAGTAGTGGTCGCATCCAAATCAAACATCAAAGCGCGATGATGGAACTCTCTGTAGTGGTGTATTTGTCACACGGGTGTATGAAATCACACCAGTTTAAAGAGTGTGGTCTACTCTTTAAACTATTGGTTAAAAGAAGAAAGTGGTAGAGCTCAAAAGTGTAAAATTTAATGGAAAAACTATGCTAAAGTATGCTTTGTTTAAAATAAAAATAAAACACAAATATAAAAAAACTATCAAAGAGAGTCAAAACAATAATAATACCAACGGTGTGCTCAACTTAGTGTTCTTAAATTGAGGTCATAAATTGTCAACCAGGGCTAGTAAACTGCTGAAGTGAGGTGCACTATATGTGCCTAGGTATCTGTTTCTCACTACGTTGTGTTTAGTGTTTTTATGATGTTTTTGGTTTTGTGGTTTTATGTTAAGAAGGAAAAGAACTAAATGTTGAAAAAGAATAGTTGTTGGTCACACTAAAAATAGAGAAAAACCTATTCTAAATTATGTGTGGCACTAAAGAACAGAAAATGCAAAGCTTGATAATGACTCATAACAAGGAAATAAATCACAACATGAACTCAATAACTCATAACATGAACTCATCCAATTAATTCATTAGAAATATATTGGAATAGCTTGAGAAAAGGATAAGTTTAGTGCAAAATGAGGTTCTCCTAAGTAAACAATCATCTTACAATATTACAAAGAATCTCATCCATGGCTAGAGGTTTATTGGAACACAATTGGGAAAGATTATTTGTAGCACAATAATATTTCTACTCTGAATTAACTTGTAATGCTAAGATTAATCCATTCTGTAGCTCAACTTGTCACTACTAAGCCTCATTCGAAAGTTAGAGATTTTCTAGAATAGTTTTTGGGAAAAGGCTTATTTTTGAAATTGCAGAAGATTGCAGAACAATCAAGGCCTTAAACTGATGTCACTAATTCCTGTCCATATGATGATGCATTAATAGAAAGTCAGAACAAGAGTAGTTTGTTAAAAAATGAAGGTCGTGAAGTCTAATTTTGACAATTAATACAACTTAAATAACAATGGATAACACTGAACTAGAATGCAATTGATTAAACTTGAAACACAGTGAACTGGAACTGAACTAGAATGCCACTAATCTAACTTGAAATACAGTGAACAGAGTTGAACTAGAGTGCCATTATCAAACTTGAAATATAGTGACAGAATTAAACTAGAGTGACATCTACCTCCGGAGTATTTCAACTGAACTAAAATGCAACTAATTCTATGAAATACTACAGCCCTATCTCGTTCAGTATGAGTGATATTTTGGAATAGTTTGTAAAAACAAGTCTGGCTATATCTTTCAATGAAAATGAGTATACAATGTAAAGTTTCGGAAAAAATGAAATTAACTCCTAAAATACTACAGTTATATCTAATCCAATGTTAGTGGTATTTTGGAATAGTTTGTAAGGATAAGACTGACTGTGGCATCCACTGCAAGTAAGTATAAAAAAACACAAAGTTCAGAAAATCGATTAAACTAGGAATGAAACAAGGTTAAGTTACTTATCTAAACCATATGAACAAAGCTTCTCAGGTAGCAGGGGCCCTCTACCACCGGATTAGCACGCAAATCTACTCAAGATTGACTCAGATCTTGCAATAAAGTGATGCTTCTTTCATTAAAGGATAAATTCTTCAAAAAAACAGAGTATTACGGTCTTCTGAGATCTAGCAACAAAAAAAAATATAGCTAGCTGTTTCTCGGTCTCCCGAGCCATACTTATAACAAAATTACATAATTGTCTTTGAGATAAAACAAGAATAAATGTCTTTCCCAACTAAAATCAAACTAGGACTCTGGTGGTGGCCTCGTACTATGATTAAGGACATCTGTACAGTCCTTGTCCTATTAGAAGTCTATCTCCTAGTTTTTGTTTCCCACGTGCATAAACACCTGTAGAATCGAGCTCAAGCTTCGTGGAGAGCAAGAAATGATGGGGGAGTGATGTGTAATACGACCATATGCATTTTTCCTTGAGGTGACACCTAGAACCTGCGTGAACATGAAGATAGCTGTGGAATAGGCGACTGGCTACAGAATGACTGCGTTCTGTAGCCAAGTCTAGTCAAAAATTACTACAACAACAAAATCATGAAAACATAGCAAGTTAGTCATTATATACATTCTTAAAGTAATCCTAATCAATCCTATTGATCATTCAAGCCTGTAATTGATGAGGGAAAAAGGAAATGAAGTGAAATGTGGTGGAAAAGAAGGACATCTTTGGGGCTCAACATACCCCCACTGCAAGGCTTTTGCATGTCCTCATGCAACTAATCCATGTACTCTGAGACCTTTGCTAGGACATCTAGGCCCCTTCTTCTACTTTTCCTGACAGTCAATGGCCTCCTAGGCTTCCTTATGATCAACTTGAATCTCAAATTTGTAAGTGCCCTGCTTAACTTTTTGTTTTTCTTCTTCAATTTTGCACTGACCTTGTACAACTTTTTCATTTGTAGAGACAAAGTTGTATTCATATCACCTTTCAGCTTAACCTGCTCCCTTAAAATTTCATTCTCATTCTTAATATGCCTATTGAGCACTTCTAACTCATATTTGTCTCTTCTTAGTACATCAATTGCATATTTTGGTGGGCTAGGAGTTATGTTTCTACTTTCTGAGGCTCTCTTCTCTAATGTCTCAACATAATTATAAATTTGTTGTTGTGCTGGGTCTATCTCTGGAGCTCTTTCATCAAGATCCTCTTCATGTTGGTACTCTGGTGATCTAGCAGTTGGTGTCTCTTCATCCTCAATGTTTATGACTCCCGTTTGTTTAATCCCTGTTTTCTTCAATATACCTCTGAGTTTGTGGCTCCGTCTTGGTTGAGGTGGTCCTTCACCTCTCTCTTTGGCATATTTTCTTATTATCCTCTCCTTCTTAAGCTGCTTCTTAATTTCAGCCAATTTCTCAGAAATCATCTCTTCACTGTCCCCTTGTATTGATTTACCAGTTTTAGTTTCAACAGCTTTGGAAATTTCCCTTCTCCTGCTTCTTCTTGTAGGTTTGCCTTCAGATGGAGATTCCTTGGGTTCTTCAAAGTGATTCCTTACTAGAAACTCATCCCAATTATCTCCCATTTTTCTCAAATGATGTTCAATTAGGATTTTGACTAAACCATGGTGATACAAAGTGGTTTCTAGAAATTGAACCCTCTTTTGAACATTAGAGGCCATTCTTTTCAGACTATGAAGTAGGAAAAAGGGAAAATTTATTTCTTCATCTAAGAAATGCATCATTAACCGAATATGATAAACATAGAGGGTACCAAATCTTCCTTCACAAGTGATAAATTTTTGCAAAATGAGCAACATATTCCTCCATTTATTCTTCAGTGCCGAGCTAGGAATACCTTTCTTAAAAATGGAAACATCCATACCTGGTGTTTTGAGTATTTGCCTCCATGCCTCATTATGAAATTCCCTATTTTTGAACCAGTTTTCTCCTTGTCTGGGTAATTCTGTTGCTTCTGCAATGAAAGCCTCTGTAATATTGAATTTAATATCTCCTATTTCAACCTCTGCTCCATTGAAGGACCGTGCAAATTTTTTAGTTACCTCCTTATGAAAACCATTAAATTTTTCCAAGAATTGTAACCACCTAGCCTGCTGTAGCATTTCTCTTATTTGTGGATAGCCTTCCAAGTACTTGGTTCCAACTGGTTCAGTTCTTACTATGAGACCCATACCTTATCTTTTCAACCTTCAAATTACTGCTCCTCTGCTCACGGTGAAAATGGTTGTTAAAGAGATGTTTTTACTCCAAAGATGTTTCCTCTGTTTTACAGACCGGAATGGCTAAGAATTGGCTACGGAAAGAAATGATATGGAGTAGTTATGAAATGAGTATAATGCGGTGAGGATGATTCACACGAATTAATGAGTTGAGAGCTATCACGGAAGAAAAGACCGCAGAAAAATTCTCATGTAATTTCAAAATCATCACTAAATGCTTCGGGCTAGTGACGTGACTGCTCAGGTCACTTCAGTACTTAACCGTTAAGTTTTAAATGATGATTTGGAATGGCGAAGTGAAAGGGATTTTGTCCAAATTTTTTATGATAGTTTTGATAAGCATGATCAATATGACTAATTAAAATAACTTTTTGAATCATACATAACTTAACTATGCTAAAACTTTCATGATCTATCACCATAATAATTTCATAACTTTTACCTTTGCCTTTCCTTTGATTTTTTTTGTGGTTTTGATATGCCTTGTCCTTCTTTGAAAGATCTTCAGTCCTCATAACTCCTTTGATTTTGCTTGTTGTCTTGGATATGCAGGATCAATTTGCTGCTAAATCAAGTGATTACTGGATAGTGCCTTCAGGATCTCTGGCTGCAGAATGTCTGACTAGCTGCAGAATGTATGACTGGCTGCAGAATGTCTGACTGATTGCAAAATGTACCTGTAGAAGTCTTGAAACATGGAATGGAATGGTTTGAAGCATGAATGGAATTTTGTATGAAATGAGTTAAAAATGGATAATAAAATATGGTGTAATGGAGTATGAGTGAAGTGAATAATGGAATGAAATGAATCACAATTATGAAGTGGAGTGAAGTATGGAGGGTGACCTGCAACTTATGATTTGTATTATTCAATTGTAGAAAGAAATCAATATTAAAACTCTGAGATGGAAATGAGGTGGACCATGAAATGAAATGAATGAAGTATGGAATGAAGTGGAGTATGGATGGATGGAATGAAATGGAGTATGGATGAATGGAATGAAATGAATCATAAGTGAAAGATGGGTTTGCACTTATGATTTTGTAATAGCTGCTTGCAGAAAAAAGAAAAAATTTGAAAAGCTAAAGTGTCAGAAAGATTTTGATTTTCACTCTATCTTTTTTGTATAAACATGCTAATCAGTGATTAGTTTTCATGTTTATACTTTATTTTTTTTTTATTTTTTTTTTATTTTTTTTTATTTTTTATTTTATTTTTTTTATTTTTTTTTATTTTATGCTTTTGAATTCATAAAATTCAACTAAGTTGATGAAGAAGAAAAAGTCTTCTTCATTAACTTCACATCACTGTTTTCCTGAAATCTTTTGATAAATTCTTCTCTTGAAAGTGGCTTATGATACAGCTTCAATCTATGACCATTTACAAGAAAAGTGACCTTCTCTTCATCTATTGTCCTGATTTTTATTGCTCCATTGTCAAAAATTCTTATAATTTCATAAGGCCCAAGCCAATGTGTTTGGAATTTACCTTGGAAATCCTTGAACTTTGAATCAAACAAGAGAGCCCAATCACCTTCTTTGAACTTCTTTTCCTTGATATACTTATCATGCCATCTAGTCCTTTGCTGCTGGACTATACTTGTTTTCTGAACTGCATCTTGTCTAATCTCATCAAATTCATTAATCTACTCCAATCTGTGCTTTTGTTCCTCTATTAGATCAAGTCCTAGCTGAACTGCCATTTTAAAAGTTTGAATCTGAAACTCTATGGAAAACAAAACTTATTTTCCATAAACAAGTTCACAGTCATGGACTGTTGTGCTTCATGCCTTCATAGGCCCAACAATTCTAAAAATTCTCTCACCGCCCAATTTTCTATGCAAATGAACAGTCTTCGTTAGGATCCCTTCAATGACCTTATTAGTAGATTCCACTTGACCATTTGCTTGTGGATGATAGGGAGTATATTTTCTGTGTCTAATTTTGTACCTCTCCATCATTTGTTCCACTAGATTTGATGTAAATTGAGCTCCTTGATCTGTAACAATTTCCCTTGGGACACCAAAACGAGTAAAAATATCCTCAAAAATAAAATTAACTACAAATGCTTCAGTAGCAGAAAGTAATGGCTTGGCCTCTACCCATTTGGTAACATAATCAGTGCAAAATAATATATATTTCTTTTGTCTTGATGGAGGACTAATAGGTCCTACAAAATCTAAAGCCCATTTTTCAAAAGGTTCAATATGTACTTGAGGCTGCAATGGCATCTCACTTGAAGGAGAAGGTTTCCCTACCCTTTGGCAATTGTCACACCTTTTTACATACTCTTTAGCATATTTAAAAAGGGATGGCCAATAGTATCCTAAATGAAGGACCTTATAAGTTGTCCTTTTATCAGCAAAGTGTCCGCCACAAGGTTCATCATGACATGCCTTGAGGATCTCAGACATCTCATCTTCCCTAACACATCTCCTAATGATAAAATCTGGACCTGTTTTGTATAACTCATTAGCAACCCATGAATATTTTTCATTGTCATAAATGATCTTTCTTTTGTCTCTTGCATTCATTATTGAAGGAAATTTCCCTGAAACTAAATAATTAGCAATGTCAGCAAACCAAGGAGTTTGAGTAGAAATTGCAAAAAGATATTCATCAGGGAATTGATCTTCAATTGGAGTATTGTCTTTGATGTTTTGGAGTCTAGATAGGAAATCAGCTACTGTGTTTTGTTTTCCAGGCCTATCTAGAATGGTAATGTTGAATTCCTGTAAAATCAATAACCATCTTATGACTCTGCCATTAGTAATTGATTTTTTCATTAAATATCTAATTGCAGAGTGATTTGTGTGAACAAAAGTTTCATAGCCTATTATATAGGGTCTAAATTTGTTTATGGCATGAACAAAAACTAAAAATTCTCTTTCAGTTACAGTATAGTTTAACTCTGAAGGAGTCAAATTTTTACTGGTATAGTAGATGGCATAAGGAATCAGGTCTTTTTGTCCCAATACTGCTCCTAAAGCTGTATCTGAGGCATCTGTTGAAATATGAAAAGGTAACTTCTAGTTAGGTCCCCTTAAAATAGGTGCTTCAGAGATTTTTGTTTTCAGGGTCTCAAAGGCTAACTGGCAATCATGATTCCACTTGAATTCACAGTCTTTGGTAAGTAATTTGAAAAGTGGAGATGATATCTTGGTGAAGTTTTCTATAAACCTTCGATAATATCCTGTAAATCCAAGAAAACTCCTAACATATTTTTGACAACTTGGAATAGATAAGTTAGAGATGACTTCAACTTTTGACTCATCAAATCTAATCCCATCCCCTGAAATGTGATGTCCTAAAACAATTCCTTCAGTAAACATCATAAAACACTTCTCATGACTAAGTGAAAGATTTGCTTCTTTACATCTCTTTAAAAATTTTTCCAAGTTTGTTAAGGCTTCTTCAAATGTGTTTCCATAAACTGTGAAATCATCCATATATGCCTCTACACAATCATGTATTATATCTGAAAATATTCCTAGTACCGCCCTTTGAAATGTTGCGGGTGCATTGCATAGTCCAAATGGAAATACTCGGTAAGAATAGGTACCCCAAGGACAGGTAAATGTGGTTTTGTCTTGATCTTCAAGTGCTACTTGAATTTGGTTATAACCACTAAACCCATCTAGAAATGAAAAGTAATTTTTGCCAGCTAATGTATCTAACACCTGATCTATGAAAGGTAAGGGAAAATGATCTTTAAGATTAGCTTTGTTTAATTCCCGGTAGTCAATACATACCCTCCATTTACCATTTTTCTTTGGAACAATTACCAAAGGAGAAACCCACTGACTATCTAAAATGGGATAGATGAAGTTAAAATTTAACAATTTCTGCAATTCTTCCTTAACAATCTCCCTAAGATTTGGATTCATCCATCTCTGAGGTTGTCTGATTGGTTTACAATTTTCCTCCATGTAGATGTGATGATTGCAAGTCTTGGGGCTTATCCCTTTCATATCAGTGTACTCCCATGCATATGCAGAAGAATGTCTCTGTAAAATCTTGACTAACTCTTCTTGTTGATATTTCTCTAAGTTCTTGTTTATGTTTAAGGTTTTTCCTGGAAATATCTCAATTGTAGAGCTGCCAAATTTATCCATGGAATAAAGAGACATCTGACTTGATGATAAAAACTCAATGTTGGATTCTTCTTGAAATTTTTCATGCTTATATTCCGAAGAGGATTCAAAGTTTTCTAAGGTATTCGAAATCTGGCTATCTTCACTAATTTCTGAAATTGTGAAGAGAGGTTGTAAGTCTTCTTCATCCTCTATCCATTGAGTATCATCTAATTCTGTAATTGTTCTTGCTGGAGGATACAAGGTAAATTTCTTGGTTGAACTACCATGAGAGATGTACATTGTTAGGACCTCACTATGTACCATTTTTACTATATATTTTGACATCACCTTACCTTTATAACCATGTTTAAAAAGGATTCCATCATCATTTTCATTCACTTTATCCAAAGGTATATAAAATCCTCTTCTTTATTATATATTTAATCTGTTTACATATAATTCCATATTACTCTTATATTTCATCATTAATCGAAGGTATATTGTTGCTAACATAAGTCTAAAAGATCGCAGATAATTTATGTGCTGTGCTGGAACAATCGGCCGTTGCTGAAACAGTCAAACTCCGTTGCTGAAACAGCTGACTCCGTTGCTGAAATAGTCGACTCCGTTGCTGAAACAGTCAGCAGGCACGCAAATTCCGCCACTATTCGTAATTTGCGATTCTGGAAGAGTATTTTGTGGAACAATGGCAAAAACATGAAGACGTGGTTACACGGATTATTCTGAAGATAGTACTCTTTTTGTATCTGTTGTAATGATATCTTTTTATGGAAGAATGGAATAGCCCTGTTTTAAGAAAGAAGAACAGATTTGGGATAAATATATATTTGCTCTACTGTAATTGTAAGAGATGTCTCCTCTTTAAAAAGAGGAGACATCATCATTAGAGGGGGGTTCGAAAACTACAGGAGAACATTGTGTTTGAGAGGACAGGAGCTAGACTCCATTTGTAATGTATCATTTCTTTTGACAGATGAATAAAAGTTCCTTTTGAGCGCTTCAATTTAATTCTTTCCCTGGGGAATCTTGTGAGAAGGAAAGGGCCCGCCTTCCTCACAAGATTCGCCCGACTGTTCCTGTAGTTTGTTAGATTTCTTTATGATATTCGCACTTTACTTTGATTCTGTTTGCTGAAACACCAGTTACACAGTTCTGTAGTTTATTAAGCATTCTATTTCCTTTAACGTTGCATGTGTTTAGTACATTCATTCTTAAGAAGTTAAGAGATCTATTTCTGTTAATTGTTTGAATGTATGATTGATATTGCTGGGAAGCAGGTGCTGAAGATTCCTGTACAAAGGAATAGGGTCCTATTCCCATTGATTGCCTTTCTTTTCCTGCAGTGTGATTAGAAACAGGGGACAGGTGCTGAAGGTTCCTGTTCATGGGAATAGGGTCCTGTTCTCTTGAGTTTATCTTTTCTACAGAGTGATTAGTGTTAGGCAGCAGGTGTTGAAGTTCCTATTTAAAGGAATAGGGTCTTGTTCCCTGTTATGGTTGATTGGTTTCCTTTCCTGCAGATTGATTTCCCTTTATTTGGATTCTTAACTGCAATAGAGGAATTGCTTCTACTATAACATAAGTAACTTCAGCTTTGATTAAACAGGGTGTGAATAATTAGATTTGTATGATTAATAACTGTGTGACTTTTTACTACAACATTATTTTTGCTTTTGGAATTGAGCATATCCAGTGCGTGATTGTATTTGGAATAAACAAACTTCCTCGGGTTGACAATTTATGTGGAGCTTGAATTGTTAAAACAATTAAAGCGATCAACATTTTGGCGCCGTTGCCGGGGAAGGCAATTGTAGATTTCAAAAGCATTAATATTTTCTTTCTAGATGTGCAGATTGTATGAGAGGACGCGGAACCCAGAAGAAAACTAACCCCTCAGGTGGCAAGGGCAAAGGAAAGGGGGGAAGAAAAACTTTCATTGACGAGATTGTGTCAAAGGCTGAATCATCACAGAGATTAAGTTCTCGAAGACCAAAACTTCAGCACTCCCCTCAATCAGATTACAAAACAGAGGAAGTTGTGGGCCCTGAAAACATAGAGGAGCCAGTGATTAAAGAACCAGCAGTCAGTGTTGGAGAGTCAGAAGAAAGTGCTAGCAAATCAGCAGAGCACGTTGAGGAAATAATAGAGAGTATTGGACGACCAGTGGAAAACATTGAGGAGCCAGTAGAAGATCTTGACGATCGAGCAAGTGCGGTAGGAGAACAGCCAATGGAAGGAAACAATGAAGACTTCTTTGGTGGAGGACATGTAGATCCTGAAGGAGAAGGAAAGGATGAAAATTCTCTCTCTACCTTGGGATTTCCTATTAGTGATCTCCCTAGAGGAACAACTCCTATGAAGAATATTCCATTGTCAGCTTTACCCAACTTCCATGGTTTATCCTCTGAAGATCCGGATGAATTTCTTTTTGAATTTGATATATTATGCAAAAGTTATGATTATGTTACTAATGCTCAAAAGTTGAAACTGTTTCCAGCAACATTAAAAGGAAATGCTTTAAGATGGTTCATGAGCCTTGGGAGTCAGGTAATCACAACATGGGAGCAGATGAAACAGAAATTTCTACTTAAATATCAAGACTACTGTCGGACGAGAGAAAAGAAGGATGAACTATTCAATATGGCACAAAAGCCGGACGAGAATCTGGAGGACTATGTAGAAAGGCTGCAGTACAATATACAGAGATATGATCATCCGAATATAAGTAAGGAAATTCGCAAAACAATATTACTTAGAGGTTTAAGGGATGATTGTTTAGACATGTTAAACATGCTTGGCAAGGGAGATATATCTAAAGAATCATATGATGAGATTTTTGAACTTTGTAAGAGGTGTTCAAGGGGAGCTGCAAGGAACAGAGTAAGTAATAGAGATCCCACCTATTCAAGAGTGCAGAAATCAGCCAGTGGGGGAGCAACAAGAGCGGAAATAGGTAATTTACTTGAAGAATTTAAAACTAAGATGTTAATTTCCTTTGCTTCACAAATTAACACTTTGCAGGTTAAGAAGAAGCAGGTTGAAGCAGAAGCAACTCTGGCTGTCTTTTTCCCGAAGTGCAGAGACAAACATCCACTAAGGGAGTGCCCATTGGACAAAATACCAATCTGCACCCTTTGTGAGAAAGATCATGAAACACAGCAATTTCCATCTCTACTAGGAATAAAGGCAGCATTACAGCCAACGGAAGAAGAAGATGAAGCAGTTTACTTGCTAACTCAAAGAAGACAATGGCAACCAAAAGGACAAGGTATGAACTCTAGTATGCCATTTAATCGTTGGAATAATTATTCTGCTTTCAGTCAAACAAATTACCCTCCCTTTAATCAAATGCAATACCCACCCTTTAATCAAATTAATTTCCCACCCATGCAACAATCAAACCCTCCCTTTGTTGATCCTACAATGTAGACTCCTTGGCCCCCACAGCAGCCATCTTATTTTAACCCTTGGAATTCAAATTGGAGAAGCCAACAACTCCCGTATCCAAATCAATTTCCTCAATTCCAACAACCACTTCCTCTGCCATCAAATGCTCCGCTAAATAACCAAATGAGACCCCAGCTACCTGTGCAACCAAATCCTAACCCCAATAATAAAGTTGTGCAAGTCATTGATATTCAGAATCAGTCTATATTTCCTACTATGCAATGTAATGATATTCATTTAAGATCCGGGAAAATAGTAGAGCCTATTATTGATGATATAACTTCTTCTGATTCTGATAAAGAGGAAACTGAGAAACATAAGAAAGCACAACCACCCTCTAACAAGGGTATTGAAATAACAAAACCACCATTCCCCGAGCGTTTGGTTTTAACTAGAACGCCTGAAACACCTGCTTTTAATCTTTTAGGGGAATTGCAAAACTTGTATGTTAAAATTCCACTTTTACAAGCACTAAGAGATGTACCAATTTATGCCAGAACAATAAGGGATATTTGTGTTAAGAAACCTAGTAGGAAAACTAAAGATCCCCTTACAGTACATGTGATGGGTGATTTATCTGCATTAATGTCCGAAAAAACCCCTCCTGTGAAATATGGTGACCCCGGCCATCCTACCGTGACAGTTCAAATTGGTAAAACAATGATTCCTCAAGTTCTGGTAGATTTAGGTGCTGCAATAAACATAATGACTCTTGAAACTTCACAATTTTTACAACTGAATAACACAATCAGAGATACACCTACCATTCTAGAGTTGGTTGACCGTTCTACAATTAAACCTGAAGGAGTTGTTGAAGATCTACTTATCTCAGTTGAATCCAGGAATTACCCAGGTGATTTTGTTGTATTGCAGACTAAAACAAAGCTGGGGGGACATCCTTTAATTCTGGGGAGGCCATGGCTGGCCACAACTGATGCCTTTATTAGTTGCAGATCTGGTTCAATGACAATTTCTAATGGTTATGAAACCAAACAGCTTACTCTTTATCCTCATGCTACACCCATAATTAATAATGAAGATTCTATGTGAATGGATTGTGATGATAATGCTATTCATACCATTCTAACTATTGGACAAGCCTTAACTCTTAAAGGCAACACAGAGGATGAAATAATTAATAATTTTATTTGTGAACCTTCCTCTGTAATTGCTGAAACACACAATCAATTGACTGCAATTTTTGAAACAGATACCCAAGAAAAGATTGAATCTGAAGACTTATCTCAGACATTAACCACCATCTCATCTAAAAGTATAACAGTTGAAATTGAACCTGGAAAGACATTAAACATAAATCCTGATCTAACAGTTGTTGAAACACAACAGTTAATGAAGTTATTGCATGAAAATAAGGAAGCATTTGCATGGGATTACACAGATATGAAAGGGATCTCTTCTGAACTATGTACTCACCGAATTTACATTAAAGAGGGATGCCGACCAGTCTGTTAACCCCAACGACGAATGAACCCTAATTTACGAGAGATTGTTAAAGAAGAACTTCAGAAATTGCTTAATGCAGGATTTATATACCCCATATCTGATAGTGAATGGGTTTCCCCATTGGTAATTGTCCCTAAGAAAAACGGGAAATGGAGAGTATGTGTTGATTATAGAGCCTTGAACAAAGATACTCAAAAGGATCACTTTCCTTTACCTTTCATTGATCAGGTGTTGGATAGTCTGGCAAGGAAGAAATTATTTTCTTTTCTAGATGGATTCAGTGGGTATAATCAGATTAGAATTGCACCCCAAGACCAGGACAAGACCACTTTCACTAGCCCTTGGGGAACTTTTTCTTATAGAGTTCTTCCATTTGGGCTATGTAATGCACCAACAAATTTTCAGAGGGCTGTTATAGGAATCTTTTCTGATATGCTGAATGACTCTATGGAAATATTTATGGATGATTTTACTCCTTATGGTGTGTCTTTTGACGATGCATTACAAAATCTTGAGAAGGTACTTAAACGATGTATACAAGCTCACCTCTCCCTAAGTACTGAAAAATGTCATATGATGATGAGTGAAGGAGTAGTGCTTGGAAATTTTATTTCATCTCAAGGTATTCAGGTAGACCCATCTAAAATATTGGTCATTCAGAATCTTCCTATTCCTAAAACACAAACTGATGTGAGAATTTTTCTAGGACATGCTGGATATTACAGAAGATTTTTTAAAGATTTTTCTAAGATAGCTTCTCCATTATTTGTGTTGCTTATGAAAAATGCTGACTTTAGGTGGACTAATTCTTGTCAGAAAGCCTTTGAAGAACTCAAGCATCAGTTATCTACTACCCCTATTTTGAGGGGACCTGATTGGGCCCTCCCTTTTCATATATATTCTGATGCTTCAGACACTGCAATTGGAGCTGTCTTGGGACAAGAGGAGAATCATCTTCCTTATGCTATCTACTTTATCAGTAAGAATATGACCCCTGCTGAGCTTAATTATACAGTTACCGAAAAGGAGTTTCTTGCAGTAATTTATGCCATTAATAAATTTTGACACTATATCACTGGTTATTCTACTTTTGTGCACACTGACCACTCGGCTATTAAGTATTTAATGAAAAAATCTGTCACAAATGCTAGAGTTACCAGATGGCTATTATTACTGCAGGAATTTGATATCACAATTGTAGATCGGCCTGGTAAAGAAAATGTGGTGGCTGATTTCCTTTCACGGTTAAAAACTGATAATGATATTCCAATAGATGATTCTTTTCCTGATGAGTATTTGTTTGCAGTTTCTGCTCACTCTCCATGGTATGCATATATTGCCAATTATTTGGTTGCAGGAAAATTACCATCACACCTGTCATACAGAGAAAAGAGAAGAATTGTTCAACAAAGTGCCAGGTATAGCTGGATAAGTGGGTGTCTTTTCTATACAGGGCTTGATCAGGAAATCCGAAGATGCATTAGGGAAGATGAAGTGTACGACATACTAAAAGCTTGTCATGATGGCCCCTACGAAGGGAATTTTGATGATAAAAGAACAACACACAAAATTTTGAGGATGGGTTACTATTGGCCCTCATTATTTAAGGATGCAAAGAAATATGTGAGGGCTTGTGACAGCTGCCAGCGAATGGGTCAACCCAATCATAGAGATCAAATGCCATTAAACCCCCAGGTAGTTTTCGAACCATTTGAAAGATGGGCCTTGGATTTCATAGGACCCATTAATCCTCCATCCAATCAAAGAACTTATATATTAGTCTCTACAGACTATATGAATAAATGGGTGGAGGCCAAAGCACTTATTAGAGCCAATGAAGAGGTTGTCCTAGCTTTCTTATTTGAAGAAATCTTCACTAGATTTGGAATTCCTAGAGAGCTAGTTACAGATGGAGGACCTCCATTCAATTCTCATGGTTTTAAGTCTACCCTTCAGAAATATCATATTCATCATAGAATGACTACACCATACCACCCCCAGGCCAATGGGCAGGTGGAAAGCACAAACAAAGTATTAGAATCCATTCTAACTAAAACAGTGAAGGACAACCGGAAGGATTGGTCTCAAAGGCTGCCTGAAGCATTATGGGCTTACAGAACTACTTGGAGAAACACTACAGGTTTCTCTCCCTATGAATTGGTCTATGGTAAAAATGTTGTTTTTCCTGTGGAATTTGAAATCAAAACTCTAAGAACTGCTTTAGTTGTTAATCTTGATTTGACTGATGTGCAGACAGCTAGGTTGCAGCAGCTTCTTGAGTTGGATGAAAAGAGATTAGATGCCATTCACCAAACAACCATGATTCAACAACAAAGAATGAAGTGGCATGATAAAATTATCAAACACAAGCAGTTCCAAAAAGGTAATTAGGCCTTATTGTATGACTCTCGGTTTGAAAATTTTCAGGGTAAGCTACGTACACGTTGGCTTGGACCATATGAAGTAGATGCTGTTTTTTCTAATGGAACAGTAAGACTTCTAACAATTGATGATTCTAAAACACCTCTACTAGTCAATGGTCATAGGCTTCGTTTGTACCAGTGCCCTGTTTCTAAAGAGGATTTCAAGACTGCTTGCATGACTGATACACACTATCTTTTTCTAGGGGAGTCTTCTGCTCCTCACAGCATTTAATTTTCTGCACTGTATTTTTTTAGTATTAGATTAGATTTAAAACTAATAATCCCTGTCAAGGGTTGGCATATTACAATTGAATTTTGCAGATTCTGGAAAAGCTTTATTAAGGAGGACAGATTCATCATAAGAAGATCTGAAGCTTCAATTACAGAAGCTTGTTCACTTCATTTCAACCCATTTCCTAGCAATATCCCTTTTATCCCATTTCTACATTATTTCCCTTTTTCCCATTTTTCCCACTTCTACCATTCCTGAAATATCATCCTTCAGCTAGTATTTCCCATCCCTTACTGCTGAAATTATCCCTTATCAAATACTTCCCCCACTTGTTTTAAACCCAAGTCATTATATCCCATTTTCCTGATTTTCCCCTTTGCTGAAACACCAGTTTCAGCAACATGTCATTCATTTTTCCGTTGCTGAAACACCAGTTTCAGCAACCTATCATTTATCTTTTCATCATTAAAACATCATTTCTTTCCTCTGCTATACAAGCTTTTCAGTTCTCCACTTTTACTCTTCAGATCCTTTGGGTGAAAATTATTCAGTATTGAGCAGATCCTGATATGCTCCTGTTCTACATTTCAGAGAAATCTACAGATTCTTCCATTAATATCAAGCCATTATGAAGCACTCTATACTTCGAATTCTAAAGGCAAAGGTAAAAATATAAGGTATATGGTTTTTATGTAATGCAGTTAAATAATATTTTAAAGAGAGGATCTTGCTCATAATGATTACAATCTCCACACGCTTAAACATCATTGCACCATACGTAAGGGGGGGAATTTAGAAAACTGAATCATCATTCCAAACCATCCAATCCTCCGTCAATTTTCATATCTATTATTTCCACCGTCATTGAGACTCCATATCCTCTGTTGCAACAATTAGCTTGACCAAAGCCTGTGTTTCTGTTCTCTGCGCCTCTGCATGTGACTCAAGCTAGTAGCTATGGGAGGGTCGGCTATCAGACACGAGCCTGGTTCGATAACTCTTCTCGAATTGTTCCCGGAGGCCTACCAAATTTTTCAACAAGCAGGATGGACAACATACTTTGAAAGGTTAGGAGAATTTGATCAGCAGCAAGTTTTAGAGTTCGCACAGAATCTTCAGGGGAATTATTCAGTGGTTCAAGGGGTCCGAATTTCAGTCACAGAGGAAGATATAGCACAAGTTTCAGGTTTTCCGGTTATAGGGGCTCGCTGGTTCAGTAGGAAGCAAGTTATTTTAAATGCACAGCAATATTTTCTTCTTCCAGAGGAACCGGTTGAACTTAAAGGCCGCGGTATAAGTCTGCATTCATTACCTCGACCATGGCCAACAGTAGCTGAATTCATCAAGCACTATTTGACATGCGAAGGGCGTTACCAGGTAGTCTATCAACACGACTTCGTTTTAATGAATCATTTGAGGCATGGTCGATTAGTCAATATTCCCTATTATCTGCTTGGTTGTATCAAAAACATGTCATATTATTGCAGACGGGTTAAATTCCCATTGTTATCCCTTACCCATCATCGTTTATGTCAATTATTAATTCAGAGGGGTTTTTCTTAGCAAAATCCCCCTCTGAATAATCCACCCCTCATTCCCCAGCAAGCCGAAATTCCCCAGCAAGCCGAAATTCCCCAACAAGCCGGAAGTTCCCAAGAAACTCCTGAGAGTTCTTATGAAAGGTAACTGGACGATATCCCAGACCCCCCAGTAATTCCATCCTCAGAACCAGTTGACCTACCCCCAAGTTCGTCCCACTTAGTAGAGTCACCCCTTCCCACTATTCCTATCCCTAGCAATGACTCTCCAACACCCCCATCTCCACCTACTCATAAAAGAAAGAGACGAACCCCAACAGTCTCTGTCTCAAAATGACAAACAAGGGCCACATCCCAAATTTTCACTTCTTCCGAAAGCCCTTCCCCTAGAAAAGAATCTTCTCCTACAAAGAAAAGGAAAGACACTGACTTCTCTGCTTTCCTACCAAAAAGGAAAATGAAAATGATTGTTGAAACAGGAGTTACTCCCATTTCCCCTGACCCCGCCACTATCTTGTTAAAACTTCAATCCTCACCACCATTTCAAATTCCCCAACCCGTCTCGTCCGGTGGCACTGCCACACAAGAACTAGTGCCCCGGGATAACATGACATCGTTTATGGCTCAAACAGTGACTTCCACACAAGAACCAGTCACTTACCCAGAGGCTGAAACACAAGAACCAGCCACTGTGGTACAAGAATCATACACCAAGCATGATAATACAGGGAAACCAGCTGTAGCTTCTCCACAAGAACCAGCTACAGCTGTGGATCAGCAGAAAACTCCAGCGGAATCAACCAGCACACAGGGTTCACACACTATGGCATCTTTATTGGAGGAAAATGAGTTTTTGAAGTCAGAACTAGAGGCCTATAAGAATGAATTAATCATGGCACGAGAAGCCTTTGATGGAGAATTGAATCTCTACATGCTAGCACACACAGCATTAGCACAAAAGAAGGATCCATGCAGAGAATACATGTGCCATGAGTGTGGTAACATTTACCAACAGGGAGGATACAAAGTAGTCAAAATTCAGGTATCTGAGGCATCTACATCAGCTGCAATTAAAGAAGAACGCCCTACTGCCACACAAGAACTAGTAGGGCCCTCAAAAAGTCTGGAAAAAGAAACTAAACCACAGATATCCTGCCCTGTGCTAGTCAGCTCAGCCACTCAGACAATGCCCCAACCACAAATATCTCGCCCTGTGCTAGTCAGCTCAGCCACTCAGACAATGCCCCAACCCAGTACTTATAATGCGGGGACACAGACCCTGCCATGGAAACAATTAGAACTTATGAATAATTGGAAGAAACAATATGTTGTGGATCAAGACAAAATATTGCAGCAGCATAAGTTGGCCTGGCAGAATCACATGTATGCCAACTGGGATATTTGGGAACAGACATTGCAACAGCTCAGGGATTCCAAGAAAGAAGTCAAAGAATCAAAGGAAAAGTTGGTTTTGATGTTTTCATTAGTGCAAAAGTTGATGGCTACCCGAAAACCCTCCTTGAATTATTCTCTCTTCCTCTCTGAACGTTTGGTTTATTTTCAATTGAAGGCAATAAAGGATGGCAGACCTCATGAATTGCTTACTGCGGAACAATTTGTTAAGACTTTTGCTGAGGCCCCTGAAAGTGACCAACATTTGTTGTGTGAACTTTATCTCCATAACGAGGCCATGCCTGAGAATAGAAAAGTCAATCTCACTCCAATTGTAGTTGATGTACAAATTAGGGCATTCGTTTCATTCCTGGCCAATCAGCTCACCTGGCAAACTGCGTTTATTGCAAGTAGGCATAATGAAGAGAATCGGCTCCTTTGGATTAGACTGGAACCTTCAAATCCGGCTATGTTTGTAGCACAATATCACTGATTCTTGCAGAAGCCAGGAATGCACAGGTACATACAACAACTGCAGGCTTCAACACTTTTAAAGTGTCTACAGCTAATCAGAGTAAAGGAGACTACTGCATTGAATGCCAACACTATGTTTTGGCAACATTCATGCAAGGAAAGACAAGAGTATCACCCTTTCAGCCCTGATAATCTTCAAGCTGCACTCTCCAGGGTACCTAACTACATCAGATGCATTCGGCATTGTGGAGAAAACTGGATTGGTTACCATTTTCATTTTCCAATTCTATGGATGCCTGCAGAAAAATACCAGTGTCACTACCAATTGGCTGACAGAGATGAAGCTGTAGCATAGCAGCAATTGCAGAACAATCGAGGATTCCGAGCTCCGACAGAAGCCACCTTCTCCAGCTACTGCTTGAGCAACTTGCATGCACAGAGTCAATACTCAGACTCAGACTCAGACTAGGAGTTGCCTGAGGACATGCAACACTTTCAGCTGGGGGGGATGTTAGGACCTCACTATGTATCATTTTTACTATATATTTTGACACCACCTTACCTTTATAACCATGTTTAAAAAGGATTCCATCATCATTTTTATTCACTTTATCCAAAGGTATATAAAATCCTCTTCTTTATTATATATTTAATCTGTTTACATATAATTCCATATTACTCTTATATTTCATCATTAATCGAAGATATATTGTGCTAACATAAGTCTAAAATACCGCAGATAATTTATGTGCTGTGCTGGAACAATCGGTCGTTGCTGAAACAGTCAAACTCCGTTGCTGAAACAGCCGACTCCGTTGCTGAAACAGTCGACTCCGTTGCTGAAACAGTCAGCAGGCACGCAAATTCCGCCACTATTCGTAATTTGCGATTCTGGAAGAGTATTTTGTGGAACAATGGCAACAACATGAAGACGTGGTTACACAGATTATTCTGAAGATAGTACTCTTTTTGTATCTGTTGTAACGATATCTTTTTATGGAAGAATGGAATAGCCCTGTTTTAAGAAAGAAGAACAGATTTGGGATAAATATAGATTTGCTCTAATGTAATTGTAAGAGATGTCTCCTCTTTAAAAAGAGGAGACATCATCATTAGAAAGGAGTTCGAAAACTACAAGAGAACATTGTGTTTGAGAGGATAGGAGCTAGACTCCATTTGTAATGTATCATTTCTTTTGACAGATGAATAAAAGTTCCTTTTGAGCGCTTCAATTTAATCCTTTCCCTGGGGAATCTTGTGAGAAGGAAAGGGCCCGCCTTCCTCACAAGATTCGCCCGACAGTTCCTGTAGTTTGTTAGATTTCTTTATGATATTCGCACTTTACTTTGATTCTGTTTGCTGAAACACCAGTTACACAGTTCTGTAGTTTATTAAGCATTTTGTTTCCTTTAACGCTGCATGTGTTTAGTACATTCATTCTTAAGAAGTTAAGAGATCTATTTCTGTTAATTGTTTGAATGTATGATTGATGCTGGGAAGCAGGTACTGAAGATTCCTGTACAAAGGAATAGGGTCCTGTTCCCATTGATTGCCTTTCTTTTCCTGCAGTGTGATTAGAAACAGGGGACAGGTGCTGAAGGTTCCTGTTCATGGGAATAGGGTCCTGTTCTCTTGAGTTTATCTTTTCTACAGAGTGATTAGTGTCAGGCAGCAGGTGCTGAAGTTCCTATTTAAAGGAATAGGGTCCTGTTACCTATTATGGTTGATTGGTTTCCTTTCCTGCAGATTGATTTCCCTTTATTTGGATTCTTAACTGCAATAGAGGAATTACTTCTACTATAACATAAGTAACTTCAGCTTTGATTAAACAGGGTGTGAATAATTAGATTTGTATGATTAATAATTGTGTGACTTTTTACTACAACATTATTTTTGCTTTTGGAATTGAGCATATCCAGTGCGTGATTGTCTTTGGAATAAACAAACTTCCTCGGGTTGACAATTTATGTGGAGCTTGAATTGTTAAAACAATTAAAGCGGCCAACATACATATCACCGGATCTACAACTAATGAAAGCATCAGTTGTAGCTAACCAAGGTCTTCCTAATATAATAGGACGCCCTCCTAGATTATTCTTAGGGGTTAGGATCATAAAATCCATAGGATATTACCAAGAATCTAGGGACACTGGAATGTCTTCTATTACCCCATCAGGTTTGATCACAGATCTGTCTGCTAATTGTAATAATGTGGGTGTAAAAAGAAGATTAGGAAGTTTCATTTTATCCATGATTTGTCTACTCATAATATTGATTGTTGCTCCTAAATCAATAAGTGTGTTTTGGATCTCAATTCCATTGATGTGAATTTTAACAACTGGATTTCCTGGGTCTAGATACTTTGGAATAGCAATATTACCCATCATGATATCTGTTATTTTTCCTGCCAGTTGAATTTTCTTTATCTCTCTTATTCTTTTTCTGGTTTTCTTCATGCTCAACTCCTTTATTGTTTTTGCTAAGATTGGAATTTCCTTGATGGCTTGTAATAATGGGATCTTAATACAAACATTTCTCAGCTCATCTAGGAAATCATAATTAGGCACCATAATTTGTTTTTCTACACCCATATCAATTTGTAATCTTTCTGGAAAGGGAGGTGTAGAAGTGGATGTTGATGGCTGCTCTAATATAGGAGTTGAAATTATTGGTTCTTTTTGTTTTGATTTTTCAATATTTGAGTCTTGGAAAGTTGTGTTCTCTTCAAGACTTTTATTTACCCGTAGAGAATCTTCCTCAGAATTGTCTTTCTCTTGTATGATTACAGAAGGTTTCCTCTTTTCAAGTATTCTTCCAGACCTAAGTTGACAATCACTAAGGTCTAAGGGAGTGATAAAATAAGTTGGAAACTGTTGGCCTTCTATCATGTATGTGTTCTGAGGATTTTTATTGTTGGGGTTTGGTATGGGTTGGGCAGGCAACTGATTTGTTTTCTGAGGAAATGGTAATGGAAGTGGTTGATTTTGATGTTGTTGATTTTGAGGATTTTGTTGAGGATTTTGTTGAAAATTTTGTTGAGGAGGGAAATGTGGATATGGTGGATAGGATGGTGGATATTGGTAATACTAAGAGTATATTCCAGAGGGATTTTGTGCTCCTTGCGCCCAAGTTTGTGATTGATTTTGAAATTGGGGCCAAGGTTGCTGCCAAGAATTCCAATTTGGTAGGGATTGATTATACAACTGATCATAAAATCCTTGTGTTTGAGGTCCTTGCCAAGGCCTCCTGGAGACAAAATTGAGAGATTCTGTGGAACTTGTAGGAGTTTCTTCTTGAAAGACAACTTTAAGACCAGGAAGTGAAGGAAAACTCTTGGTCTCATGTTTTTCTGAACAAATTACACAAGTCTCCACAACTTTGGCATCCAAAGGGCACTCTCTCAAGGCATGTTTCTTTCTACATTTGGGACAGAAGATTGCTAAGGCATCAAATTCATATTTTTGCTTGTTTTGTAACTTAAGGGTGTCTATTTGTTCACTAAGACTACCCAAGATATCAGATTTGAATTCATCAAGTATATGTCCTATTTCTTCCCTACTTACTGTCCCAGAAGCAGACTTACTTGCCCTTGCAAGAGCAGGGTCTCTTGGTCCTTTTACAGTTTTAGATTTCCCTCTTGAAAGGTTGATACATAATTCAGCTATTTCAGGTAATGTAAGCTGAGATATATCCCCTTTTCCCATCATGTTAAGGATATCTAACCATTCATCCCTAATTTTCTTCAACAAGAGAGCTTTCAAGGTATCTTGGTCTAGGTTTTCCATTTTTTCTCTTTTGATGTTGTAGTTAAATCTCTCCAACAAATCTTCCAAATTTTCATCTTCTTTTTGTAGCATTTTAAACACTTCCTCCTTATGGTTGACTGGCATACAGTAATCCAAATACCTCTCTATAAATTCTTGTTTTATGTCTTCCCATGTCCTAATATAACTGTTGATCAAACTCATAAACCACTTCAATGCTTCTCCTTTCAATGTTGAAGGAAATAGTTTAAGTTTTTGAGCATCTTGTAAGTAGTCATAGGTTCTACATAGGACTTCAAATTCAAATAGGAAGGTTTCAAGATCTTCAGTTTTAATTCCATAAAAGTTTGGAAGGACAAAGGGTGAAATGTTTTTCATAGTTGCAATGGTTTCTTCATCTACTATAGGAAACCCAAAAGAGCTTCCCATTTCCATTCTACCTCTTCCTCTGCCTCCTTCTCCTTCTGCACCTCTACCTCCTTCTCCTCTACCTCTACCTCTACCCCCTCCAAATAGTGTGTGTTCTCCATTAAAGACTCCTCCTCCCCCTTCTTCTGCCATAGTTGATTCTTCTGTGGAAGTGGAAGAGTTTGTGCTTTTAGCAGGGATCCTTGAATCTTCTTCTAAGACAGGTTCAGTGGATGAAGTGGAAGGTCTTTCTAATGGAATATCTGATCTTAAGTCCTCTGAGAGTCTAGGATCAGTAAAGGATGGAATGTGGGTTTGATTTGAAGATGTGCTGGCTCTTGGTCTTGGTGAAACAAGTGGTGTTCTAGGAATCAAGCTTCTGCTTCTTATGAATCTACCCCTTGAGTCTCTTTCTCTACGCATATCATTGTTTTTGGGAGATAAGAAACAAGGCTACCTAGTTACACTACCCTGGCAACGACGCCAAAATGTGTGCTCAACTTAGTGTTCTTAAATTGAGGTCATAAATTGTCAACCAGGGCTAGTAAACTGCTGAAGTGAGGTGCACTATATGTGCCTAGGTATCTGTTTCTCACTACGTTGTGTTTAGTGTTTTCATGATGTTTTTGGTTTTGTGGTTTTATGTTAAGAAGGAAAAGAACTAAATGTTGAAAAATAATAGTTGTTGGTCACACTAAAAACAGAGCAAAACCTATTCTAAATTATGTGTGGCACTAAAGAACAGAAAATGCAAAGCTTGATAATGACTCATAGCAAGGAAATAAATCACAACATGAACTCAATAACTCATAACATGAACTCATCCAATTAATTCATTAGAAATATGTTGGAATAGCTTGAGAAAAGGATAAGTTTAGTGCAAAATGAGGTTCTCCTAAGTAAACAATCATCTTACAATATTACAAAGAATCTCATCCATGGCTAGAGGTTTATTGGAACACAATTGGGAAAGATTATTTGTAGCACAATAATATTTCTACTTTGAATTAACTTGTAATGCTAAGATTAATCCATTCTACAGCTCAAATTGTCACTACTAAGCCTCATTCGAAAGTTAGATATTTTCTAGAATAGTTTTTGGGAAAAGGGTTATTTGTGAAATTGCAGAAGATTGCAGAACAATCAAGGCCTTAAACTGATGTCACTAATTCCTGTCCATATGATGATGCATTAATAGAAAGTCAGAACAAGAGTAGTTTGTTAAACAATGAAGGCCATGAAGTCTAATTTTGACAGTTAATACAACTTAAAGAACAATGGATAACACTAAACTAGAATGCAATTGATTAAACTTGAAACACAGTGAACTTGAACTGAACTAGAATGCCACTAATCTAACTTGAAATACAGTGAACAGAGTTGAACTAGAGTGCCATTATCAAACTTGAAATATAGTGACAGAATTAAACTAGAGTGACATCTACCTCCGGAGTATTTCAACTGAACTAAAATGCAACTAATTCTATGAAATACTACAGCCCTATCTCGTTCAGTATGAGTGATATTTTGGAATAGTTTGTAAAAACAAGTCTGGCTCTATCTTTCAATGAAAATGAGTATACAATGTAAAGTTTCGGAAAAAATGAAATTAACTCCTAAAATACTACATTTATATCTAATCCAATGTTAGTGGTATTTTGGAATAGTTTGTAAGGATAAGACTGACTGTGGCATCCACTGCAAGTAAGTATAAAAAAACACAAAGTTCAAAAAATTGATTAAACTAGGAATGAAACAAGGCTAAGTTACTTATCTAAACCATATGAACAAAGCTTCTCAGGTAGCAGGGGCCCTCTACCACCGGATTAGCATGCAAATCTACTCAATATTGACTCAGCTCTTGCAATAAAGTGATGCTTCTTTAATTAAAGGAGAAATTCTTCAAAAAAATAGAGTATTACGGTCTTCTGAGATCTAGCAACAAAACAAAATCTAGCTAGTTGTTTCTCGGTCTCCCGAGCCATACTTATAACAAAATTACATAACTGTCTTTGAGATAAAACAGGAATAAATGTCTTTCCCAACTAAAATCAAACTAGGACTCTGGTGGTGTCCTCGTACTATGATTAAGGACATCTGTATAGTTCTTGTCCTATTAGAAGTCTATCTCCTAGTTTTGGTTTCCCACGTGCATAACCACCTATAGACTCGAGCTCAGACTTCGTGGAGAGAAAGAAATGATGGGGGAGTCATGTGGAATACGACCATATGCGTTTTTCCTTGAGGTGACACCTGGAACCTGTGTGAACATGAAGATAGCTATGGAATAGGCGACTGGCTACAGAATTACTACGTTTTGTAGCCAAGTCTAGTAAAAAATTACTACAACAACAAAATCATGAAAACATAGCAAGTTAGTCATTATATACATTCTTAAAGTAATCTTAATCAATCCTATTGATCATTAAAGCCTGTAATTGATGAGGGACAAAGGAAATGAAGTGAAATGTGGTGGAAAAGAAGGACATCTTTGGGGCTCAACACCAACGACGACTCAAAGGCCTCTTCTTATTAAACGTTTAAAATGGAGAAGAAATTTTACCCACTTTCCAAAGGGCACCTAGGTAGTGGCTCTAGGTCTCGATGAAAGGATGTTGCCTTCCAAGCCTTGCCTCTGATGGATTCTCCCTCTCTCTCTCTCACATGGTGGACTAGGATTGTTGGGTGGCCAACAATCGAGTCCTCTTCAGCTCCAACTCTGGGTCACACACTGCTGGTGTTGCTTGGGAAACTTTGGCCAGCATAACAATGTGATCACCATTTCTTCATCTCTTGGTGGCTTTATATAGGGGAGTTTCAAATCCTCCTTCCCTCCCTTGGTACATGATGGATGGTGACCCAAGGGAGAGGTATGATTCCATTGTGGGTTTCACATATTCCTTTGTGTGCTCACATGATATCTAAGGAGGCGTTGGTGGCTATCCTTTGCTTGGTGTGGTCCCAGAAAGTGAATTTTTTCCATTTCCAGGAATGCGCGCTTATCGAGCAAAAAGGTGCACAGAAGGCGCTCTTCTTGAAGGATTAAGCATGCAAATTAGCATTTATGACTAGTTCAAATCTGATTTTCTCAAAACCTTAGATACTTTAAATACTTTCTTGATTCCATAATGTGTTCCTACCCTGTAAATCCTTAGGCTTTGACATTAATTAATTTCATCTTCTACTGTGCAATTTTCTAGTGTTAACAATTTCCCCCTAATGTGTGAGGTCTAGGAAGAATTGTATAGCTGAAATACATTATAGTTTCTTTTATGTATTGTGCGCAGAGAGAGAGAGAGGCCTGCGTGAACCTTGGTATTGACAAAACATTGCACCATTTCCTAAATGACCATGGCCTAAGGGCCCCCTGCAAGCAAAATAAAATATACAACATATATACAAAATTTCAACGAGGCGGGCATGTCCCATGCTCGTGATGCTATGGCTAGTTAAACAAAATTGACAGATAGATGTGTTGTCGATGTCACTACTATGGTATTGATGTTGGTAGTTGTTGACTATGACTACTGACGCCCTCAGGGGCATTTTCTCTTTGACGATAGGTGGAATATGGTACCCATATGCGTAAACTACATATGTACTGGTTGGGACCTTCCTGTGTAATAATTGTTGGCAGAGACACTTATGGAGGCATGGGTCTCCAACGGATCTGATCAAAGTGCAATGGTTGAAAGGTACGATACCATCGTGAGATGAAATCTTTTGTTGTAGACGAATGTTAGGAGGATCAATGACATCTGTATAAAATGATGTCTCCCACAGTGCCACCTGAGGATACCCCTTTGCATGGGGAGGAGTGATCCAAGGTAGAACTTCCTTTTCGGAAAAGGGGTGTCGAGGTTGACAAAAAGGAAGCCTTAACTGAACCATGGGTCACCGAACTGAGGGGTCTGGGACCTAGATGTGATGGGTTTAACATAGCCATGTTGGTGAGAGGTGACTGAAAACGGATGATGGGGATTCAGTGGCCCAAGGTTGGAGTATACTCTTAGCATCTTGGCAGCAGTCATAGGTATTTCCGAAGGGAAAATCCCTAGAGTCGGTAGGACTTCTAGGGCGGGTGTGAACCGGCTATGAATGTCATGACGGTGTGTGCGTGGGGGTGAAATACTACGACCAAGGGGAATGAGGGACTATTTCCATGGGGAAAAGATGACATATGAGGGCGAAGAGGCGAAGGGCATCGTTGGCGATATTTGTACACTTACAAAAAGAATTAAAAAATGAGGTTTGGTTTGTACAAAACACAGAAACAGGTACCCCAAAACATGAAAGGGTTCACTCAATGAAGGTGTGAGGACGATGTTTTTCTGGGGGTGGGGGTCCCATTGGCTAGTCTCATGTGCGGGGTTGATGAAGTGGATGAAGAAGTGTCACAGCTGGGATTATGTTGATGGAGGTATGGTGGGCCAAATGCGATGCGCGGAGGTGCGCTTTCAATCTGCTTGTACAACCTGATTGTCTGGGAAGGGGGTTTGAGTTTGAATGGTAAACTTAACCTTATGCATGATGAATTGATGAGCATGAGGCACTTCCCGGACTGAAATAGTATGGCCATGGCGTCACTTGAGATGTGATATATGGTCTACTTTGGGTGACAAGCGCCATGGAGGGGAGGCTCTACCGACCAATGTAGACGTTTATCATGTGTAGGGTGAGGTGATGATAAACGCAGTTGGGTTATGAGGACCCTATGGTTTATTTCTTATGGAGAAATGATGTCAAGATATGCAGATTTTTCTGGTACTCTATCATGCTAGGGGTAGAACGATACCTGCTCCGAGATTTTCAGCAGATGGTGTTGTAAGCGAGTTGCAGGTTTTTCCTGCAAAAACAACTACCTCAAGTGAAAGCATCTTATTTTCATCAAATATTATTTGAAATACTAGAGCTTTAAAAAATAAGACAGGAGAGGGCATACCTGTCGGCGCTGAAAAAAATATTTTCTTCGAAAGCGAATGTGTGGCATCGCTTTTGTTCGTCATGGCATACTGATGATGGTGCAACTTACGGTTTGTGGAATGGACCTTCTGATATCCTATTATGGACCTATGAATTTTTGGAAAAGGGCGATAAATATGGGATTATGGCCCTAATCTTATTCATTTGTACTTGTTTATTTTTGGGAGATTAGAGGTGCCAACAGAGCCTTTCTTACCGTTGCGGTCAGCCTGTGTATCATGGATTAGCGATACTATGCCGAGGTAACTTTCATGACATCCTGCATTGCAATTCTTCAGTTTGATGGTGCCAGGGGCCGTACAAATTAGGTTTCTACAGCCTCTGAGAAACTTTTTCCCTAGATTTTTTGGGTGATCTAGGCAAAAGCGCACCTTTCTTGCGTGCAATTCTGAGGGACAGGCACATGAGGGCGTGTTTTTCCCTAATTTTTGTGCGCAAAGGCGCGCTTGTAAAGAAAATAGGCATGCAAAGGCCATAGTGGCAGGAAATTTTGGTTTCTTGTCTGTTTTTTATGTTTTTCTCTATATTGATGGGTGCCTGTGTTTCTTGGCAGGTTAGTGTGGAGAGAGCGGGATTGGCCCGAGATCTAGACCACTCTAGCTGCTGATGCTGGGGCTCATCGTCATTTAGCCACATGGGGCCTTCTGAAGTTCGCTGAGAACGAGTTCCTTTAGTCTCAGGACCGAATACTGTGTTACCTTATACAGCACTAGTGTCGAAGGCACAACATGTTCGTACTGCGGGGGACGAACTTGGTGATCCATCCTCAGATGGATATTTACTTTTTGACTGGGTTACTGCCTTAGGGTGAGGCTCTGAGGTACTCACTCTCTATAGGGAGAGTGAACCTAGACAAATTCTGGTGGTGGCATTGCAATGGTGTGCCTCTTACTGAGGGGTGCATCAACATTGCATCAGTGACAGTAATGGACGAAGTGTCCTCAGACACGTAATTTTATTAATCAGAAAAACAATTACATTTGGAATTATGCAAGAGTTTACACCCGAACAACAAAAACACTCTTGCAATGAGCTATTTATATGCTCAATGTCCTAACTTCCACTAATTATGGATCACTTATTAAATAACAAGTGTCCACTTACACTAAATACTATTCCAAATAACTAGCTAACAAAAAGGCCTAAGATACGACACATTTGGAGAGTCATATCTTGTTACAACAATAAGATAATTCTAAATGTCTCCATAAACTAATTAAATATTCTAGAATAATAATTATTAATTTAATATCTTAAATTAATAATTATTTTATTCAAACTTTATAACCTATGATAATATTTATTTTTGGATCATCTAACATTCCCCCCTATGATCGAAAGATACATTACAACAGATACCAAGTTCATCCCTGAACTTAGTAAATTTTATTCTTCCAAGAGGTTTCGTGAAAATGTCGGAGGTTTGATATTCTGAAGGACAATACACTGGCTTGATGACATCCTTTGCAATGAGAGATCTGATATGATGATACTTGGTGTCCACATGCTTTGTCTTTGAATGGAAAACTGGATTCTTGGCAAGCTTTATTGCTGACTGATTGTCAATGAATAATGAAGTAGCTTCTGCTGGAGGAATTCCCAAGTCCTGTAAAACGTGACATAACCAAAAAATCTCACATGCTGCTTTCCATGCTGAAATGTACTCTACTTCTGCTAAAGAAGTGGCCACTGTAGCTTTCTTCTTGCAACTCCAGGAAACTGCAGCTAACCCCATGTTCATTAAGTAACCTGAGGTTGATGCCCTGTCATCAATACTGCCAGCAAAGTCGGCATCTGAAAATCCACCAAGTACAAAATTTTTAGTATTTTTGTAAAGAAGACCAAAATCGTTTATTCCTTGGATATATAGAAGAACTCTTTTGGCTGCATTCCAATGGCTCTCCAGTGGTTCCTACATAAAACATGAAATAATACTGACTGCATAAGATAGATCAGGGTGAGTGGTTGTTAAATAAATCAAGTTGCCAATCAACTGTCTGTAAGTAGTGTTGTCCACCTTTTCCCCCCCTTCAAATTTTGAAAGTTTCAAGTTTTGTTCCATAGGGGTAAGGACAGGCTTGCAATCCTGCATTCCAAATCGCTGAAGAATTTTTGCTGCATACTTACTCTGAGAAATGAAGATCTGATGTGGACGTTCGAATACTTCAACTCCAAGATAGTAGTGAAGTAGTCCCAAATTTGTCATCTTAAAACCTGCATGTAACTCCTTTTTCACCTATTCAATGCGATCATCATTGTTTCCTGTGATGATCAAATCATCGACATACATAATAAAAATCACCAGATTTTTACGTTGTTGGCGTACATACAAGGTATCATCAAATTCACTACGATGAAAACCAACTTTGCGAAGGTATTCATCCATTTTGGCATACCAAGCTCAGGGAGCTTGTTTTAACCCATATAAAGCCTTTATCAATTTGCAGACTTTATGTTCTTGTCCTTCAATTTCAAAACCTGGTGGATGTGTCATGTACACTTCTTCCTGTAAGTCTCCGTTGAGAAAAGAAATTTTTACATCCATTTGATGAACTTTCCAGCCTTGTTGAGCTACTAAGGCAAGTGTGAGGTGGATGGTGTTCCATTTAGCTGTAGGAGCAAACGTTTCCTCATAATCTATCCCTTCCTGCTGCGCAAAACTTTAGCAACAAGTCTTGCATTATGCTTGTCAATATCACCATTTTTCTTGTACTTAATTCGATAAACCCATTTGCATCCAATAGGTTTAACATGCTGAGGACAATCAACAAGTTGCCAAGTGTTGTTGTCTTGAACTTCTTGATATTCATCAACCATTTCTTATTGCCATGCTTTATGTTTTACTGCCTCTTGATAAGAAGAAGGTTCAGTAAACTCATTTTCTATTAAAGCAAAATTGCTTTCATTTTGTTTTGATCCCCTTGTTCCTGTTTTATTTTGTTCATTAGGCCTTACATCTTTCAAGATTTGAACCACCCATTTCGGCAATTGATGTTCACTGTTTTGCTGCTAGGAGAGTTGGATGAGCTGCTAGAAGACCTGGATGGTGCTGGTGAAGAAGACGGACTGGATGAATCATCGTCAGATGAAGGAAATTCAAGTTCATACCAACTTGGTGAATTTGGTTGACTTTGTAAATTTCCATGTCTTTTATCAGTTTTTGTTTCTAAATTTTGAAGAAGACTTTCAACTTCTTCAACACTCTCACCCTCATTTTCATCAAAGATCACATCTCTGCTTACAATAAATTTCCCATTCGACAAAATTCGGTACCCTTTCTTCTCATCAGAATACCCGATCATTGTGCACTTTAAGCTTCGTGCATCAAGCTTAGTTCTTTTTTCCTTGGGAACTAAGGCATAATAGATAGATCCGAAAACTGTAAGATGCTTAACCCATGGTTTGAATCCAAACCATGCTTCATAAGGTGTGATTCCATCTAAAGAAGTTGTGGGAGATATGTTTCTCAAGTAGACAGCAGTATGAACTGCTTCAGCCCAATATGAAGGACTTAACTTTTTGAAAGTTAACATAGATCGCGCCATTCCTAACAAGGTACGATTCATTCTTTCTACTACCCCATTTTGTTGCGGAGTGTAGACATTAGTAAGATGTCGTTTTATTCCATTTTCCATGAAATACTTTTTGAATTCATTTGAAGTGAATTCTCCGCCGTTGTCAGTTCGAAGAGTGCCAATCTTCTCCTTTACTTCATTTTCAATAAGCTTATGAAAATTTTTGAACTTTTCAAGTGCTTTGGACTTTTGCTTCAATAAATATACCCATGTCATCCTGCTAAAATCGTCAATAAAAATTAAAAAATATCTGCAACTTCCAAGTGAAGTTGGGAAGGGTCCACAAATATCACTGTGAACCAACTACAAATGCCTGTCTGCTCGCCAGGAACTGGTGGGAAAAGTCTCTCGATGTTTCTTTCCAAAAATGAAAGATTCACACTTTGCATTTTCCCTTTTGAAGGTTGGAAGTCCTTTAACCATGCCCTGTTTTTGTAACTGAGAGAAACTGTCAAAGTTGAGATGGCCTTATCTGACATGCCATAATCTGATTAGTGAAATATCTGTACTTGTTGCGCCTGCAAGGTCAGAATGTCTTGGAATAACTGTCCCTTTCATCCTTAACAGCTTTCCATCTTCATAACCTATCATTACTGTTTGCATGTTTTTTTTGGCTGAGTTGATTTTAACTGAGCCATCTTGCATAATCACTATATGCCCTGCTTGTCGAATTGTTACTAAGGACAACAAATTTTGCTTGAATGTCAGGACATACCATACATTAGAAATCATTCTTTCTCCGATGCCTGGTAAAAAAACTTTAACTACATTAGGGGAATTTTGAGGTCTAAAATGGGCCTCCTAAGAAAATAATAAAATAATAGCTAAATCAATAAAATAATATTTATGAATTTGCAATTCACTTTTTGCACCACAGTCAATGTAACCATGGTTAAATTCAATTCAAAAGTTGTACCAAAATAAAATTAATAAAATAATTGTATTGATGTGACTATAATTAAGAATGGGTTTTTCAAGAAAAAGTCATTATCATTGAACAACTAATGCATTTGTCCTTTGTACATAAATTACTTAAAATAAAATATAAATATAAATTCATAAATTATTAATTATATAATATGTTATTAATTAAAATTATATTATTTAAATTGTATAATAACATGTAATTAATGTACTATATAAAAATAATATAATAAATGTAATATATTATTTTATGTATGAATTTTATTCAAAAGATGTGAAATGACATTTATTATGAGTACTTTACATTGAATTTATAAGTACTTAGAGCACTACCATGGTTAACCATGAAAATAATATAATAAATTTAATGTATTATTTTATGTATGAATTTTATTCAAAAAATGTGAAATGACATTTATTATGAGTACTTTACTTTGACTTTAAAAGTACTTAGAGCACTACCATGATTAACCATAAGCTTTTATCCACCATTGAGAATGTGACAAGTAAGTACCTTTAACTCAAGCAATGCCACCTTAACCATTAGGGATGATGTCATCCCCTAAAATGTGATTGGTTCTCATAAAGTGAATTTTGATTGTACATTTTCCTTAAGAGGCCCATTTTAGACCTCAAAATTCCCCTAATGCACCTTTGCCTGAAGGAGTATGTTTTTTTTTGTCAGCAAGATAGACTGAATTCATATGACAATCTTTGAAACTCCAGAAGAAGTCACATCGAAATGTCATGTGTTGAGTTGCGCCTGTATCATGAATCCATGCATCTTCATAATCACTGCGGAGAAAGCTTGAAACCTGTAAAGATATTTCTTCTGTGTTTGTGAAAACATATTTGGAACTATCAGGATCATCTTCATCATTTGCAAACTGTGTTGAGTTTGGATGAAACTTAGAAATTTTCTCAATAGAAGTTCTACAATCTGCTGCATAATGACCAACTCTGTTACATCGCCTGCAACAATTTGACTCAAATTGGTGCCTCTTCCCGGAGACTGTCCTCTGCCTTGAGACTGTCCTCAGCCTCTACTTTGTCCTCTGTTTTGAGCTTGTCCTCTTCCTGGACTCTATCTCGTGCCTTGATGATATCCTCTGTTTTGATTGTTTCCTCTGCCTTGAAAATTGTTTTTGCCTGAATTGGAGCCTCTGTTGGAATTATTTCCTCTGTGTTGACTGCAGCCACAACCTTGCTCTGCTTGATTTTGATTGAAATTACCTCTTCCTTTGTTTCTGGAATGGTCAGCTGAGGAGTTGCTTGAACTAGCTTCGGTGAGGAAGACATCTTCCCCAATCTGCGTCTTCTTCCCGAAGTTTTTATCATGCTGTGCTAACATGTCACTCATTTCATCAAATTTGATCTTCTATAACTTGCCAGTGACTTGAAAATTTTCCAAAAAATGAGTATATGATGATGGCAATCTAGCAATTAAAATTGTAGTTAAGAAGCTTTCATCAACAGCTTGAAAACCAGCATTGATGATTTCTTGATTAATGTTTTTAAGTCATGAAATGTACTCAAGGACATCACCACCTTCATTTAATTTCTGTTGAAGCAATTTTAATTGAAGATCAACCTTCTTTGATTCAGATTGTGTATCAAAGAGATCTTTGAATGTATGTCAAGCAGCCCATGCATCTAAATAATTTTCAATGTGTATGTACATTTCATTACTAACTGAAGCTTTTATAAGAGCTAATTAGTTTAAGGAGACATTACTAACTGAAGCTTTGTATCAGAAAGCTGCAACCTTTTTCTTTTTTCTTTTTTGGGAAACATGGTGGTAATCAACAATTCTCTGCGTTAAGTTTTAACGATTGCCAAGACTTCATGTAAATAACAATCAAACAACTTCAACATAATTCCAATGTTGATTTAAACCTGCACTACGTTTTCCTTTTTAGCTGTAGACATGCTACACTAATGAATTCCGTCCTCTCTATCGACGCTGGTTCCGAAAGTTTAACATCACTCTTACAAACACAGTCACCTCAACAATTTGAAATAGCAAATGAAAAAATTGTCTCCAAAATGGCATTGAGTGGTATGCATGAGATATCAATGTTGACTCCTCATTATGAACATGAACAAAATTCACACAGATTTTTCATTTGTTCTTGACAATAAAAATGATTTTAGAATTTACAAATCTAAAATCAATAATAAAATTTATGTTCCTTTCACAAAAAAAACTTGACAAATTCCATACCAATCATTTGCTGATCAATTCAATGGAGTTTTCCAAGAACTTGTAGAGTTGGAATCTCCTCCTCATATTCACTGCAGCATTACCATAGCTCTGATACCACAATAATTGCTAAAGTGTCCTCATACATGTAATTTTATTAATCAGAAAAACAATTAAATTTGGAATTATGCAAGATTTTACACCCGAACAACAAAAACACTCTTGCAATGAGCTATTTATATGCTTAATGTCCTAACTTCCACTAATTATGGATCACTTCTTAAATAACAAGTGTCCACTTACATTAAATACTATTCCAAATAAATAGCTAACAAAAAAGCCTAAGATACAACACATTTGGAGAGTCATATCTTGTTACAACAATAATCTAATTCTAAATGTCTCCATAAAATAATTAAATATTCTAGAATAATAATTATTAATTTAATATCTTAAATTAATAATTATTTTATTCAAACTTTATAACCTATGATAATATTTATTTTTGGATCATCTAACAGACAGACGTGGCAGAGCGGTGTGCTCTGGCAGCTATTATGTGAGTGGCAAGGTCGTTTGCTCCACATCGGGCATCTGGCCCGCAGGTTGGAGTATTACGCCGACTGTGGGGTGGGATTTTTTTCGATTTTGCTCGCTTTTTTTTTATGGGATGGTGTCACAATTGAAAAAGATCCAACGTGGATCTAAGTCATTTGCATATGCTAGCATCCTATGCAGCATTATGTACGAGAGGGTGGTGTTGTTGAGGCTGGTGGTGGCGGTGCCCATTGGGGGGCCACGAGAGCCACGGATGAGGAGGTGGGCTCCGGTGATGCCACCGGGCAGTGGTGGCATGGTGGGACATTATTGGAATGCCACGACAGAGGCCTGGTTTGAGGCCAACCCACAGATATTCCTGCTATACCCTTATGCGGGGATGGACTTCCAGGGTGACCTAGACATGGGTCTCCCTTTTGGTTATGTTTGGGGGCCTGTAGCTATGTGTTATATTTTTTGCATTTTTTCGAGTATTTATGTTCTTATGTGTTTTTTTCTTGACACTGACATTATTTTGGTTACTCGTGCAGATGTTGGTGAGGTCAGTCGCCCAGTGGCCTGACTGGTGGGTCACGACCCTCTGCTATGACCTCGAGGTGGTCAAGGTGAAGGTGATGCAGGTGGACCGGGTGGTGGTGCCGGTGGACCTAGTGGAGATGGTGTTGGCCCTTCTGGTGAGGGCAGCAGCTCGATTGCAGCAGAGGTTGCAACCGATCGAGCTCGTGCAGATGTGGTTGAGGTGCGCATTGCAGTACTTACATCTCAGGTGACTGCTCTTAAGGACTTCCAGGGTCAAGTGGCTTGACCCAGGGCATGCCTGCTCGAGGTTTTATGGATGACTTAGAGGAGATTTGGTTGGAGGCGGTGATGGCCCGTGAGAGGGATTATCGGCCCACTCTATGTCGAGTCGTGATCGCAGTGGCGACAACAGGTCCAGTGGTGGCACCAGGAGTGGTGGTGGGTCCAAGTGCTCCTCTTGAGGGGGCACCCCCCTAGAGTAGTTTTTGTACACATGGAAAGCACCGATTATGAGGATGTTTCTCTTATTTTTGACGACTTTTGTATCTTTGGGTTGGCCAGTGGGCCAATGACACTATTTTTTGTACACAGATACAAATATTTTATATATATATATATATATATATATGAGAGATCTTTTTTGCGGCTCTGCATGGTGTGCTATCTATTTCGGTTTATATATTTTGTGTTATACTGATGGATATCTATCTTTTCATTTTTATGGGTGATGGTTTATTCGAGATACATTCCAGTCTAGGATATTTTTAGCTATGCGATCAACTGTTTGGTTTTGATCCCTAGATACATGTGAAAATGTGATGTGATCAAATTGTCTGCTTAATCTTTTGGCATGTAAATATTTTCTAAACAAGTGTGTGTCTTTGGTATCAAATTTTTGGTTTAGCTGCGATACCACTAACTGGGAATCGAGGTAGATATGCATATGGCGAATGCCCCGATGGAGGGCATCACACATAAGTCCAATGACGATGTCATATTATGCCTAATTTTTTTTTGCTGACCGATGCACATGCCGTTTGAACACATCGATGATAGATCAGGGTGGTAGATGATCTAGGTGGCTGCAGCTAAGTTCTGAGACCATCGCGATGCTCCATCAGCAAATCCAAATTATGGTTCATTTTGGTGATCCATGTTGGCACTTCGAGCGTGTTTTCAGGTAAAAAATATTTTGGTGATTGGGTTTTGTGTACTTTTACTCTAGGGGAAGGGCTTTTGGGGCCCTTATGGGTAGAAATTCTTGAGGTAAAGGCTGTTGACAGGGTTAGTGAGGCCAGTCCTAGCCGGTTCTGTCAAGGTGTATGCCCCCTGTCAGAGGCAGTTTTTGATGACGTAGGGTCTTTTCCATAGGGTTTCGAACTTTCCTAGCCCTAAGGCCTCTTTTGCAACATCGTAGAAAAGTAATAACTATCCCTCAGTACATGAGCGAGGGTTTATGTGGTAGTCGAATGATGCTTTCACCCTTTTCTTATGGGCCTCACTGTGTTGCAGCGATTGTTGCCGACTTTCGTCAACTAGCTTTAGGTGTTGTTCTAGCAGCTGGGTGTCATCAAGGAGTTCGATGGCAGCATGTAGGTTTTGGATTTTGAGGAAATCGATGCAAAAGCACAAGGTTCCTTGGTTTTTCGTGACAGGATTATGATGGAAATCCTGGGGCAGGGTTGAGGCAGTAATCCTTTCACCAATCTAGGCGGATACAAATCATATATGGTGGATTTTATCATCGGCGTTTGGTGGGGGAAGAATCTCCATAATGGGATTCCGCATGGGCTCAAAGCTAGGTTCCCCCCTAGGATAGTCAATTTCTGGCAGTTGGAAATTGTGCCTACCACAGAGGTGCCTAAATGTTTCCATTAACGGGCACGTCTCTGGTGCGTGATTCAGTCCAGTGCAGATGGTGCATGGTGTTACTAAGCCAATAGAGTAGATAGTGTGTGATTCTATGCTACTCGTTGTAAATGATGTGGATTCTTGGAAAGGGTCAGACGTAGATGAGGTTGTCTTCTGTCTCCATTTCCGTGTTGTTGGCTTAGACTTGTCTTCCTCTTTATTGGAGTGTAGACTCAACGTAGCTCTTTCCACTCTCAACTTGGGGAGAAAGCATGTTCTTCCATATAGAAAGAATGACTTAAATACCTTAGCGTTTGATGGGGAAGGTGGAATTTAGCTTGACCAAAAATGTGAGCAAATTTGGCAGTAAGTGCGTGTGATCTTCTCTTGATTGGAGAGAAGTTTCTGGGGCAGAGAAGAGACGATGCAGAGATTATTTGCTAGGGGCTTGAGTTCTCTACATTGGTTGACTCGGTGGTCATTTAAATCACATAGGCCACATTTTATTCTAGGCTTGGTCGGGGTTACCCTTTGGTGGTGTGCTGTCTTGTCTGGCTTGACACACCATTGCGGGGGTGGGGACATTGATCCGGCGATGTACTTTTTATGCCATTCCTTGAGATCGTCTTATCTCTTCTCTATGGAATTAATGTCGATAGTGGGATGAATCTACGAGGCATAAGTACAATGTCGCTCGTAATGATTACCTTGACATATCAAGCAGAATATCCTTGATATGAAAGTTCCGTCGACTACAGTTTGAGGTCTGATGGGGAACCAACGCTGGAAGGCTGCTAAATTAGGGCAATGGATGACTATATGGTTCGTGTTTTTGAATAACGCACACGGTGGTCGTTGCTACGAGGTGAAATTGGGGGTAATGAGTGGTTCCTTGTTAGGTCGTTCTTCGGCTGTCAATAACATAATAGATCTACTCATCTCATCTGCTTGGGTCATGGAGCTTCCGGTGGACTTGGCATCTATATCGTCTTCTTGGGAAAGGCAGACTATGGTTGAGCGGAGGCTAGCAAGGGCTAGCTGGAAGCGAGGTATGTAGTGGCAATCCTCCAAAAGGTGATTTTCGGCGCATAATGGGCATGTGAATTACACCACCCATAGCCCTACATAGTAAACCCTTTCGATTGGATACCATCTATGAATGAGTTCCAAAGCTACACACTCTTTGAGGTAGTGGCCATGTTCATCACATAGCATAAAATGTATAATGGGAATTATTGGGGGTCGTTCTACAATCCTATGTTCCTCTTGTAAGTATAGGATGGTGCGAGGTTCATCGTTGACCTACTGAATGGAGGGATCCTCTTGATAGGATCTCTCTACCGCATGTAAAGCGTCCCTATACCATGGTATCTCTGGAAAATGGTGGGTATAGTTCCCATAGGGGCCAAAAAGAGAGCATGCGTGATTTCTATGCAGCAGCTTGTCTTTACCTTTTGAGGTAGGTTCCTTTTTACGGGAACGCGACGTCGAGATGTCTGCTCCGGAGCCAAGGAGTGGTTTTAACTCATCCAGCTCCGAACATATGTGGGTTGGATGGCCTATGACATCGCATATGGCACAGAATGGTGATTCCATTTGATTGGTGGGGTTCACCCTCTTCTTTCCTCTCTTTGTGGTTTTCTTGGTCGTGATAACTGGTTTCGCAATGGGAACTTCCTTTGCGGGGGCGGTCTCGACCGTTTCCTGGGTTGGTTGGGGCTCCTCGGGGCTGAGGGGATTTAACTCTACAGCAATAATGTTGGTGGCTCTTGTCCTGGAAGGGGGAACCAGGTACCAAACTGGGAATTCCAACGATATGTTGGGTAATACCAGTGTTGCCAAAACCTGTCAGGAGACGAAGCCAGCTGGGAGGTAGAGGGAAGGATTTTGGGAGGCGGCGTAGGCTGGAGAGGTTGTTGTGACCAATGCCTCAGTGTCTTTACTGCTTGAGTCTATATCCTAACTGACCTCGGTTCTTGATGTGGACATCATGCACACTAGGGCCCCTGTGGCATCCAGTGACACCTCAGGGATAATGGGAGGATCTCCTAGGAATGACCCTAGGATGAACAACGGTTTGAATTGGCCTGAGCCATATTCTTGGTAGCGTGAGAGACCATCTGCGACTGTATCTACATAGGGTAGAATTACATCTATGTTGGTTAGAGGATGCTTCTCGCTATGTTTTAGCTGGTCTATAGTAATGATGCGACCTTGTGGGGGAAGATCATAATGTGGAAGATGGAGGAGGCTATGGTGGACATGGCATACATATAACTCCACCCAAGGAGTATATTGTAATCCAAGTGAGCGTCCAAGACTTCAATGTCTATGTGGATCATCTTGCTGACTAAACAGACCGAGACATTTTGGTAGAGGTCGACGAGTGTCGAGGGACGATCGTCGTAGGCTCGAAGTATTATGACAGAGGGTTTTAGTTTGGGAAAACCCAACTTCTGCCAAACATTTTTTGACATGATGCATGTCGATGCACCCTCATCTATGACATGTCGGTGAATAGTGATATTCTGTACCGATACTAGTATCTGGAATGCGACCATAGAAGGTAGCCTAGGGGTGGCTTTGTCTAATTCAAAAGCCATCATGTGCGTATCGGCAGGGTCGATAGCGCCTAATGCAAAAATTAGGGCTTTCTGTTCCTTTGGGTATGACTGCAGTACCTCTAATGCGGACATAGCAGCGGGTGATTGAGCTAAGTCGTCTACGATGCTATAATTATGGGCCGCTTTGGAGTAGTTACCTGCTCACCTATTAGGTCCCTTTGCCATCTTTAGCAATGGTTCTATAGGCATCTTTGAAATGGTCAAAGGTGTAGTTGGCACACTAGTACTAGCCCCTGACGTAGTGGAGTCTGGTGGGGTATCGTAACTACAATTCCATGTTTGGAAAAAAATTTCTTCCCTAGTCATGTAAATTTCATGGTTGTTTTTTCTGGGAATCTTCTGGGTTTTTCTGCTGAGTGCTGACCGTCCCTTGGTGGGGGAAAGGTTCTTTCATAATAGTGGGCTGTTGTGAAGCTCCTCCTTGTCCTCGGTTACTCTGAAGTTTTTTTAGCTCAGGGAGATCGGGATAGTGGTGAGTATAGTGCCCGTACTCACCACATATTGAGCAAGAATGGTTTGCTTGTAGAGGTGGCCTTTTGCCTTGTCGTTGGGCATTTCTTGGCTCCTGTTTTTTATTCCTGCTAGAGTTTCCTCTAGCCTTGGATTGCGGTGGGCATTGTTGGTTGCTTCCCCCCTGTCCAAGGTTCCCTTTGGGCTTGTTTTTTTATTTTTTCTTAACCATGTTAGGAGGGTAGTTCTCCTGGTTACACTGGTGTGGTTGATTCTGGGACGGCTGCACAAATTTCACCTGCGCATTGTTTTGCGTAGGTGTGTCGTGTGCTTGGGACTAAGCAGAACGTTCTCCCTTGTTTGCACCTATCCATTGGGGGGGCGCTCTTCGATCAGTGTTTCTTCCTGCGTACTGGGTCCCCTCAGCTGGAGGATAGGGTCCTCCCTAGTGATGCTCTTGCGCCCTACTAGTCAAATCTTACTGAGGCATGTGATGACTTTGAAATCTAGGTTAAGACATGTTCTGGGTATAATTTTGTGCGTAAACAGGATTTGAACTACTGCTACCTAGGTACCCTTGGTTCATTGACCCAATTAGTCCATCTGCAGAGTTCGACACGCCTTACAATTCTTAATAATTTTGCAGGCGCGGGGCGTTAGGCAGGATATTGTAAATGTATCCTGACTGCATATAAATCAGTTCAAGATTCTGGGATTTACTGATTGCATCCTCTTTGGATGTGGGGTATTTCTGTGCCACATCCTTTGAAATATCCGCCATCAGAGTTTTCACACTACTACATTTGGCAGAAATTCCGACACTTGGTTCCAACGCTTTTGACCAAATGTCGGAAATTTCCCCAAATTTTTTCCATCCCGCCCGAAACCGTCGCTATACCGACATTTATAGAAAAGTGTCGCAATTGCGACGTTTGGAGGAATACGTCGCAATTGCGACACTATGGCCCAAAGTGTCGCTATTGCGATGACTGCCTCCAAACGTCGCAAGTGCGACACAATGTCTAGGTGTCGCAGTTGCGACGTTTGGAGGCACCCGTCGTAATAGAAACGCTTTTTCCACCATCGGTATAATGACACTTATATGTGCGCTACATAAAAATACAAAACTTATATGCGCGCTACATAAAAATACGAAACTTATATGCGTGCTACATAAAAATTCGAAACTTATATGCGCGCTACATAAAAATGATTTTATTGTTTCGTATCCGTCGCAATAGCTACATTAACGTCTGATATCACAGGCGCATTCACCCTCCGCTCTTGCAGAACAACATTCGCCCTCAGCTCTTGCAGAACAGCATTCCCCCTCAGCTCTTGCAAAATGGTAAGTTCTTACTGCAGGCCCTTCCTCCTATAGTAGGGTTGACTCTATTTGGGTTTTTTTGGTCAATTCCATTGTATTGTGTTAGGCTGTAGGGTTCTCTCTAGATGTCAAGAATCAAGATTCAATACCCTCTATTATCTTCATCACCCAATACAAGATTTAAATTGTTCCCAAAGAAACGCTTATTAATTTGGCAGCCATTGTTTCTCCCTGCTTTAAAAACCCTACATTTAAATGAAAACAAGCATTGCATTTCAACTACAAAAATATATTAGTGTTCAAATGTACATGTGTGCTACATTAACGTCTGATATCACGCGCGCATTCGCCCTCCACTCTTGCAGAACAGCATTCGCCCTCAGCATTCACCCTCAGCTCTTGCAGAACAACATTCTCCCTCAGCATTCGCCCTGAGCTCTTGCAGAACAACATTCT